>CAUYQU010100096.1:0-19178 GCA_963574635.1 Cheracebus regulus
CAAGGAGGAACCTTTGCCTGGGACAGCCCCAGTCCTGCAGCAGATGCTTCCCACTTTCTGTCTGAATGACTTCTGCTCCTTTTCAGGAAACATGGTTCTAACTCCAGACTCCTGGTCTACCTCCTCTGCTTCCCTAGAACCCAAAAAGTTTCTTGGGCCAGGCATTGCACAGCACCTGTGCACAGGATTCTCCACGCACCTGAACAGAATGTGAGGCCAAGAGAAGAAAAGGAGGGACTCAGTAAACAGCACTGCAATATTTGTGCAAGAAGGATGTTGTTCCTCAAAAAGTCTAGGGAAGGCATCCTCTGTCACTAAATGTCCCCCTCTCTGCTCATTTGATTGACTGTCCTCCTGTGAGGCTGTAAGCTCCAGAAGATACAGTCCCTGCATTTGGTTGCTGTATCCTCAGCATCTTGCAGTTACCTGGCTTATTATTAATTTCACACCTACAAAATATTTGACAAACAATACAACAATAGCCTACAAGGCTCTGCTTCCAGAAAAGCAAAGGAATAAAGGTTTTAAACACTCTGTCTTTTTACTGTCCCGCTCTTGTGTTTTAACGAGTAATTTCTTCTCATACCCTAATAAGCATGCAGGAAGGATCTCTGGAGGCATAAGAGTAGAAGGAAATGAGGTCGATTTATCCTTCGGGCTACCTTATGAAACTCATCTCAAATTTTTGTTTGTTTGTAGAAAGTGGTTTATTTCGAGAGAGAGAGAAACAGGGGAAAGAGAGAGAAAGAAACAGCTAACTCTCACACTGAGTGAGAGAATCCAGAAAGATGGAATCCAGGAGTGGAAAGCAGCTTCCACACTGAGTGGAAGGGAATAGAGAGACGGAGTTTAGGAAGGGAAGACAGGCTTCCACGAGAGAGTGTGGAAGGGAACTCCAGAGGGGAAATCCTGGAGAGAGAAAGACGGCTTCCACGAAGGGAGTGTTTGTGGAAGGGGCTCATCTTAAATTTTAATCCATCCACATGGACTGAGCACTTTCTAAGTCTGAACGGACTCCTGGTTAACACGGTCCTTACCTTCAGTATGCTGGATAAAGGGGTGCTGGTTTCTGCGTCGTGTGTTAACATCTGGATAGGCTTTGGGAGAAGGGAGTGTTAAGCCACCTGTTCTGGAGAAATGGTTGGAAGTCTGTTAGTGGCAGAATCTTCCAGATTCAAAGCATCCTGGATGAGTCATTCAGCAAAAAGGATTTAAAGTTACCTCAACAATATCAGTTAGACTATTTAAGTAAGTCAATTATAAATTATCTGTGGTCTCATATAAAAATAATTTAAAATCTTTTCAGCCCCAGATACTAAAGGACGATTTCATGGTCCCAGGCCTTTAATTTCATACCTAGTATGCCAATCGTAGAGATCTGCCTCAATACATATTTTTTCATTGGGCAAATGAAGACTTCTGGTTTTACTACAACAAAAATTAGTGTAATCAATTTCATAGTGTTTGTCTCATTCAGTGTTTTATTATGACCCCCAAGAGCTTCCCGCAAGCATATGGATTTAATGAAAAGGGGACTCTAGCTCTTGGTAAATTTCTAAATTTACTAGAAATGATTCGTTTCAGTTATGAGATGCCAAAAGAGAGCGTGTCAGACATTAGCCTTCCTGGCAGCCAAACCGCAGTGAACCGGAAGCGCTGGGATAGGCCGCCGGGCACCCTCAGCCTTGTAGGAAGAGTCTGTCCTGGGTGTCCTAGAGAAGCCAGACCTAAAATCTGTTCACGCTGGCCTGCACATAAAATCCAACAGCTCACATTTCACGCCTTGTAGGCTTATGTTTAGTTGGATCCCATGTCATCTAATATTTTTCCAGAGTTCGCTATTTAAGATGACATATAAATTATTTACCTCAAAGACCCCTGTGACACCATTTCCCCCACCTTCCCCCCACACACCCACCCAGTACATCACGTGGCCCCTCCAAGGCACCAGCACTCACGGGACGGGGGTGGGGGGGGTCCCACTGCCTGCTGCCCCCCCGGGGCTGGGGACGTCAGCGCCATGGCCACAGCACGCAGTTCCCCGGGTCACACCCTGCAAAACGAGGTGTCAGCATGTCGCCGTAGCTTTGCTTGTCCTTCCTGTTGACGATAGGAAGGAACAAGCACGAGCAGCTGAAGATGCACAGAGATCTCTGCTGTCTTCTCTCCTTCAGTGCCCCAGGTGGAGATGGGCAGGCCGTTCTCTTTCTTTACACTAGTTCTACCCGAGGTCGTTTCCTCTTTGCGAAGGGTCTGATGACCGACGTTTCGAGATCACCGAGGTAACCGTGAGTCCTTTGGAGGCTCAGAGGGGGCTTCCGGTCCCGCGCTCCTTCCCCGGCGCCCCGCTCCCCAGGCACCGGCAGGCCCGCGAGAAGCCCCCCAGCTTTTCCCACTTTTCTCCCGGGGGTAGCACAGAGGCCCCCAGTCGCGGTTAGAAGTTAAGCATGCGCAAGCACTTCTCTTCACACGAAATAATTCACAGCTGAAGAAGCGGCCATAATGGGACCACCCGTCTGCACTAATTGTGAGAAAATACGCTCTCCCACCAGCCCAGGGCGCCGGGAGTCAACACACGCGCTGCCGAGGCGCAGAGGAGCGGGCACTGCCGGGACTCGAGCGCCATCTACAGCCCGCGGAGGGCCGCGCAGGCAGGAAACAGCTTCGGGCAGCCTGCACTCCCTCAAGAGGGAGATCAGTGTAGACGGAGAGGAATTTCAATCCTTGTGCTAAATGTATATATAATTTTAGAAAATAAAATATAATTTTATTTACCAAAATAAAATTTTATTTATAAATGTATAGTACAAATATATGTATTTATATAGAAATATATGCTGTATATATATTGTGTGCATGTATATGTCAATGTGTGTGTATATATATATATTTGTGTGTGTGTTCTTAAATATACTTAAATGAGAGAAGTGTTTTAAATAGAATCGGTCCGATCTCCAGTGCTGCCACTGAGTTTCTGTTTGACCTCTGGTGGTCACTAAATTCTTGGAACCCCAGTTCTCCACTTGTCCAAGGAAACTGGTCCCACTTATCCAGCATGGCTGTTGTAGTGATTGAGGGAGATAATGTACATAAAACGCTTACTCTAGAGTCTTAGACAGAGAATTATGACACTATGAAGAATATGATGACAACTATTTGCTCATTTACCTAGTTCTTTAACCAATATTTCCTAAACCAATATTTCTGCGTACCCAGACCTCGCTGGTTATTGGGGGATACAGCAGTGACCTGGAAAGACAAGAACCCTTCCCTGCTGGAGCTGCAAGCTCAAGTCATCGGACTTTAAGAACAAATAAAACAGGCAGGGGAAAGTAGGAACTAGCGCATGTTTTAGAACCACATGTGAACATTCAACTACAAGTTAATGTAATAGGCCCTGGGAAAGAGTTACTATAAACATTCTCATATCTCTTATCTGGATAAAACAAACCCGGTGGAATTGGTTGGAACATTCCAACCAACTTATGTATTAGCTATGAAAGTGACTTTCAGAAATCATCTGTAAGTCAATGTATTAGTTTTCTATTGCTACATAACAATGACTGCAAATATTGTTACTGCTTAAGACAACACACATGTATCATCTCGAGGTTCCGGGGGTCAGAGTCCAGGCATTGCTCAACTGGGCCTCTGTTCAGGGTCTCTCAGGCTGAAATCATGATGTCCCCAGGGCTTGGTTGTGAAAGCTCCCTGGGGTCGTGCTGTGAACAAAGTTTGTGTCATTGCGTGTCTGGGACTGACTCATGGCAACTGGCTTTTTCAAAGCCAGCCAGGGAGAAAGGGACCAGAGTGAATGAGCTGGCAGCAGAGTCTAGTCTAATATACCCTCACCACCAGAGTGACAGCCCAACACCTATGCCATATTGTGTCTGTCTAAGCAAGCCACAGGTCTCACCTACAGTCAGGGTAGGGGTGGGTCACACAAAGACGTGAGCATCTAGATGTGGAGACTCCAGGGGAGGTCACCTAAGGTTCTGCCCACCACAGACACTGTCACAACTAATTCCCAAAACATATCAAATAGAAAAACAAAAAAATATAGTGATTATTTCTCAAGTACATCTTATTTCACACAATAGAACTAATCCAGGATGTGCCCTGCCGCGCACCACAATGATTCCCTCATGTAAAATTTGAAGACTGGATTCATTACCCAACAATTCAGAAGCTTTGCAATGCTAAATTTTATTATGGGATGCTTGGTCAAGAAAAGCTAGGAAGTTCTAAAAGAAAAATAACAGGGCCGGGCACGGTGGCTCAAGCCTATAATCCCAGCACTTTCGGAGGCTGAGGCGGGTGGATCATGAGGTCAAGAGTTAGAGACCATCCTGGTCAACATGGTGAAACCCTTTCTCTACTAAAAATACAAAAATTAGCCAGGTGTGGTGGTGCGTGCCTGTAATCCCAACCACTCGGGAGGTTGAAACAGGGGAATTGCTTGAACCCAGGAGGCAGAGGTTATGGTGAGCCGAGATCGTGCCATTACACTCCAGCCTGGGCAACAAGAGTGAAACTCCATCTCAAAAAAAAGAAAAGAAAAATAACGGGATGTCTGATGAACTCTCTTAGGACTTGCAGGACCATGTCTCACATATGAAGAGTAATCTCATTTTGTAGATAAATGGAAACTGCCTATGAATCAAATATTTACTGAGTCGTTTCCTAGGAGGGTGATCCTCAAGAATCCCAGTTCCTCCTAAGATAATTCTCAGAAGTGAGAGAAAACAACACTGGTCATGTGGTCTTACAAACACAACAAAAAGATGGCATCCTTCTGCATTCAGCTCTACTACCCAGATGATAAGGTTAGTAGATTAGGACTCATCTACTGTGATACAAGAATGTAATTTCTCAACCTGATTTAATGTATCTGCACACATGACAGCATAAAGCATAAAATATTAAATATTAAAAATAGAAATATTGGCTTTAAAGAAGCATTTGTGGTGTGTGTGTGTGTGTTTGTTTTGAGACAGAGTCTCACTCTGCCACCTGGGCTGAAATTCAGCGCCATAATCTCGGTTTACTGCAATCTCTACCTCCCGGTTTTAAGCAATTCTCCTGCCTCAATCTCCTGAGTAGCTGGGATTACAGGTGTGTGTCACCATGCCAGGCTAATTTTTGTATTTTTAGTAGAAACAGGATTTCACCATGTTGGCCAGGCTGGTCTCCAACTCCAGGCCTTAAGTGATCCACCTGTCTTGGCCGCCCAAAGTGCTGGGACTACAGGCGTGAGCCACTGCACCCAGCCAAGAAGCATTTGTTTTTAAAATGTGTTTAGAAGAATCAACCAATGGAGAAGACAGTCTGCAAACAGACTTCTTCCTATGTTATGCATACTGTGATGGTATGTCACAGAAGTGCATCACATTCATAAACATCAACTTTTAATAAATGGTGCTGGACAATCGCCTATCCTATAGAAAAATAGGTAGGTTTTATTTTCCTACTTCATACCATGTAGATAAATAATGTATTCTAGATTAAATACCTAAATGTGAAAGGCAAACTTTAAATTTTTTGTAGGAAAATATTGTCTGGTATTTATGAGACATGAGAATGGGGAAAGAATTGTTGAATAAGACACAAGGCATCATGTAAAAGCTGATTAACTCTATTGTGTTAAATGTAAAAGATTTTGTAGGCCAGGCACGGTGGCTGATGCCTGTAATCCCGGCGCTTTGGGAGACTGAGCCAGGCAAATCACGAGGTCAGGAGATCAAAACCATCCTGGCTAACGCAGTGAAACTCCGTCTCTACTACAAACACAAAAAGATTAGCCTGGCATTGTGGCACATGCCTGTAAACCCAGCTACTCAGGAAGCCGAGGGAGGAGAATCACTTGAACCCGGGAGGCGGAGGTTGCAGTGAGCTGAGATCACACCACTGTACTCCAGCCTGAGTGACAGAGCGAAACTCTGTCTCAAAAAAAAAAAAAAGATTTTGTAAGACAGATATTCTAAAGAAAGTTAAAAGTTAAGCAATATACTAGAAAAGATATTTTCAGTTCATCTGGCCAACTAAAGATTAGTATTCAGAAGCTGTAAAGAGCAAATATAGAAATGGCTGGAAAACACTCAATTCATGGAAAAACACCCCGATGACCAGAAACTGTGAAAAGGTGTTTGACTGCTCCAGTAATCAGGAAAACACTAATTAACGTCAAATTAAAAATGTAAATTTAAAAATCTAAATGAGGTGCTATTTCATACATATCCAGTCAGCAAAAGTTAAGTAGCAGAGCAAAAGGGTAATACCAGTCACAACAGTTAATACTGGGCGTCAGCATGACTGGATTAAGGAATATCTAGAAGCCTGGTGGCACGTTGTTTTCGAGTGTGTCTGTGTGTCTGTGAGGGTGTTTCAGAGGAGGTTAGAGTGTGATTTTGCGTGGACTAGGTGGGCAAGCTCTGCCTTCAGTGTGGAAGGACACAGTGCAATCTGCTGGGGTCTCAGAAAGAAGAAAAACAGAGAAAGGGAGAATGTGTTCACCTAGCTGCTGGCATTGGGACATACTCCACCTCTCCCATCCTTGGACAACAACTCCAGAATCCCCAGCCTTTGGGCTCCAGGACTTAACAGTAATGATCCCTTGGGTTCTGAGACCTTTGGCCTCGGATTGAGAGTTACACCCTTGGCTTCCCTCGTTCTTAAGCCTTGGGACCTGGGCTGAGCCACACTACCAGGATCCCAGGGTCTTGACCTTACAGCCTGTGGTGGGACTTCTTAGCCTCCAAAATCACGTGAGCCAATTTCCCTAATAAACCCCCTCTCATCTATCTATCATCTATCTATCTATCTGCCTGTATATCTATATTCTATTGGTTCTGTCTCTCTGGAAAGCCTTGACTAATCACCAGTGTTATGGAATTTATTTCCCTTGATGCAGAAATTTTTTACTTTTTAAACTTTTTGTTCAAAGCTAAGACACACACACATTAGCCTAGGCCTCCACAGGGTCAAGATCAGAAGTAAAAAACTTCTGTAAAGCACAACCTATGGTTATCACCATGGAACCACAGATCTCAAAGAAGTCCCATGCCCAGGACCCACGTCCCTCTGCATTTTGTCCTTAAGTTTCACCAGGGATGACAATTGCAAAAGAACATCTTGGGGAAAAAAAGTTAGGCTAGGGGAGCAGAAGCAGGCTCCAGGAGACTGGATTGGAAAGAAAGAATGGATGGAATAGGGCATGATGCGCTCTAAGAAGGAAGCTTCCCTGCTCCTGCGTCCCTCCTCTTGTTCCCCACCACCCGCCTCTGTTTGCCTTCATGTCCTCCCACTCTCCACCCACCCTGACCAGCTACCAAAGATGTTTCAAACAAGTCTAGTCACGCATTACTTAGCAATGGAAACACATTCTGAGAAATGTGTTGTTAGATGATTTTGTCATTGTGTGAACATCATAAAGTGTAATGGACTTGCACAGACTTAGCCAGATAGTCTGCAGCACACCTAAGCTGTATGGTGTGGCCTATTGCTCCCAGTCTACAAAGCTGCACAGGATGTGACTGTCCTGAATACTGTAGGCAATCAGAACACGAGGGCAAGTATTTGTGCATCTAAACCTGTCCAAACATAGAAGTACAGTAAAAATACAATATAAAAAATGAAAATTGTACAGCTGTATAGGGAACTTAGAAGGAACAGAGCTTGCAGGACTGGAAGTTGCTCTGGGTGAGTCAGTGAGTGACTGTGAGAGCCTAGCACGTTATCGTACATGACCGTAGATGTTATAAACACTGTACACATAGGCGACACTCAATTTATAAAGATATTTTTCTTTCTTCAATAATAAAAAAATTAGGCCTGGTGTGGTGACTATTAGGCCTGGTGTGGTGGCTAATGCCTGTAACCCCAGCACTTTGGGAGGTTGACGCAGGTGGATCACCTGAAGTCAGGAATTCAAGACTAGCCTGGCCAACATGTGAAACCCCGTTTCTACTAAAAATACAAAAAATGTGCTGGGCATGGTTGTGCACACCTGTAATCCCAGCTACTCCAGAGGCTGAGGCAAGAGAATTACTTGAACCTGGAGGCGGAGGTTGCAGTGAGCCGAGATGGCGCCGCCACACACTTCAGCCTGGGCACCAGCAAGAGTCCATCTCAAAAAATAAATAAATAAATAACCTTAGCTTACTGTCACTTACTTACTTTATATGCTTTAATTTTTTAAGCATTTTGACTCTTTTGTAATAACACAGCTTAAAACAAAACACATGCTACAGCTGCCTGAAAATATTTTCTTTGTTTATATCCTTATTCTATAGGCCTTTGTCTATTGTAAAATTGTTTATTTTTATTTTTTATTTTTTAAACTTTTTGTTCAAAGCCCAGACACACACACACATTAGCATAGGCTTTCACAGGGTCAAGATCATCAATATCACTGTCTGCAACTTCCGCATCTTGTCCCTCTGGAAAATCTTCGTGGCAATAACACGCCTGGAGCTGTCAGCATCTCCTATGATAACAATGCCTCTCTAATGCCTGAAGCAGTTTTACAGTTAACATTTGTTTAAAGATGTAGGAGTACAATCTAAAATAACAATAAAAATCAGAGTATAGTCAGTATATAAATCAGTAGCAAAGCCGTTTATTATCATTCTCAAGTATTATGTATGGTACATAATTGTGGATGCTGGACTTTTATACAACTGGCAGCACAGCACCGTTTTCTTCAGTATTACCACAAGCACACGAGTACCATGTTGTGCTCAGACATTACAATGACCACGATGTCACTAGGAGATAGGAATTCTTCAGCTCCATTGCAATCTTACGGGACGGCTGTAGCACAGTGCTCCACCATTGGCTTCCACACCATTATGTATGCGGTATGTGACTGTAATAAATGTAGGCGAGAATGCTCATGCCGACTAGAAACCCTGGACGTGGAAATACACAAAAAGATAACTGGGTGGGTTTCACAGGAGACGACAGAGTGCACCTTTACACAGTTACCAAAATTGGTTTCTTTAAATCAGACTTATTGAGGGATAATTTGCATATCATACAATTCACTTTTTGCAGGCGTACAGTTGGATGAGTCTTGAGGAAATATATCCAATCACATAGCTACCACCACAGTATGCAGAGATCTAGAAATTCCTCTCTTTTTTTTGAGACGGAGTCTCACTCTGTCACCCAGGCTGGAGTGCAGTGGTGCAGTCTCGGCTCACTGCAACATCTACCTCCCGGGTTCAAGCGATTCTCCTACCTCAGCCTCCCAAGTAGCTGAGACTACAGGTGTATACCAACACGCCCAGATAATTTTTGTATTTTTAGTAGAGATGGGGTTTCACCATGTTGGCCAAAATGGTCTCAATTTCTTGACCTTAGGTGTTCCACCCGCCTCAGCCTCCGAAAGTGTTTGGATTAAAGGCGTGAACCACCTCGCCTGGCTGATCCAGAACATTTCCATCACCTTGGAAAGTTCCTTCATGTCCACCCCTACCCCCAAAGCCAAGCCCTCCCCCAACCAAGCCCCCAGAAACCTCTCATCTGTTCTGGGACCTTACAATTCTGCCTTTTCCAGAATGCCATAAGTGGAATCACATGGTGTATGTGAGTACACGTATATGAGGGCACATGTTTACTGCAGCACGTGTGCACTCATTTATGTGTGCAAGTGTGTGTGTGTGTGTGTGTGCGTGTGTTCCACAACATGATTCAGTCCGGTAAGCTGATTTGGGCCTCTTGAGTCACTGGGCGTGTGCCCATCAATCTCCCAAGGCCAAGATCAGACTTGAGCCCAGGCCAGGCCTGCACGGAGGTAAAACGCCTCCTGGAGGCCCCAGCCAGCCAGGCTCACCTCCAGCCCCATAAAGTTTCGCCTTTCTTCAAGCTTTTTCCAGGTTTTCACACTCTCTGCAAGGGCCAAGGGCCTGGTTAGGGAGGTGGCTGCAGTGGAAAGAGAAGGAATTGCTTGGGAATTCTGCAAACAGAACCATTCAGAACGGTTTTGTCAGAGACAAATTTGAGTCACTGGGGCTAGGGTTGGGGAGATGACGAGGAGTCAGACATGGGGACATTAACGGCGGCACCTCTCAGCCCTGCAGTGTCGTCCCCAACACCACCATCCCCTTGCCATCACCACACGGCATCTACATTTTAATCTGAATTTTGAATCATTACTTCATTATTATATTATTTTTGAATTTCAAAGTGTGTCAAATATACTGAGTAGTACAACAAATAATTTCACAGGTATTTATCACCAGATTTAACAAATATTAATAATTTGTCATAACTTTTCATCTTATTTCTTTTTATTTTCTTTTTTCTTCTTCTTCTTTTTTTTTTTTTTAATGGAGTCTTGCTCTCTCATCCAGGCTGGAGTATACTGGCATAATCTCAGCTCACTGAAACCGCTGCCTCCTGGTTTCAAGCAATTCTCCTGCCTTAGCCTCCTGAGTAGCTGGGATTATACGCACCAACCACTACACCCAGCTAATTTTTGTATTTTTAGTAGAGATATGTTGGTCAGGCTGGTCTCAAACTCCTGACCTCAGGTTATCTGCTGGCTTTGGCCTCCCAAAGTGCTGGGATTACAGGCATGAGTCACCACAGCCAGCCTATCATATTTCTTATAAAGAAAAATGTATATATAGATGTAAAGTTCCTTCTCCAGATGCCCCACCCCTGACATTTCCTTTCTCAGCCTCTAGGAGCAACCATCCTGATGAAGTTGGTGGGGGTCATTCCTGGGCATGGATTTCACTTTTACTATATATGTAGGTTTCCATGATGCATTGAGGTTTTAACATTTGTATAAATGATATTATATCACATGCATCCCCTAATAAATTGCTTCTTTTGCCAACATTACAGTTTTGAGAGTCATTCATTTTAATATTTTGAGATCCAGTTCATTCATTTTAATGGCTGTAGTATGTAGCAATTTCCATAGTATGAATAAGTCATAAATTCTCCATTCATCCATTCTCCTAAAGTTAGACATCGAAATTCTCGTTTTCTGTTAGTCATTCATTCATCATCCCTGAGCTCCTACTAGGTTCTGAGCAATGTTCTAGGGATATGTCAGTGGGGAAAACAATCAGGTAGAAATCCCTGCCCTTGTGTAGTGTGGAGATAAACCAAGGACAACCAAGTGAGAGCTGGCAAAGGCTATTTACACAGACCTTGCTCTAGCAAGGAAGTCAGCACCATCACTTGCATTTGGCAGAGATCAAAGGTGGGCAGAGGCATCGGGCAGCTTCCCAGTGGAGGAGGGGGAAGATTTCAGTGGGCCCTGGTGGAGGCTGTGGGCCTCAGGAAGCTGGAGGTGGCTAACTAGAAGCAGGGATCCAGTGGGATTGGTTAGGGGAATACATCTGGCTTTCTCCGCTGGGTTTTAAGTTGGAAGTAGGGGCAAAACTTAGAGAAGCTGTCAGTGATTAATCATGCCCTGGCCATTTGGGCCTGATTATTACAGAAGTTATTGTTTAGCTTCCTGGATTGTTGCCAGAGAGAGCAGTGTGACTTTCTACCAGGCTGACTGAGAGCAGGCTGCCTTCCTGGGTTGTTTATTGTGGGTAAGAGGTTGATTTTCTGGGCAGGTTGCTGCAGGCTGTGAGTCAGAATGCTATTTTTAGTTTTAAAAAATTAATTAATTTAGACTCAGGGTCTTGCTATGTTGCCCAGGCTGGAGTGCAGTGGCTCATCCCAGTCACGGTCATAGCACCCTGCCTCAGTCTCCGGAGCAGCTGGGACTACAGTTGCACACCACCACACCCAGCTCAGAATTCTATTTTCATATATGGTCTGGCCAATATCCAGCCATATATTTATAATTTGTGTTCTACCTTGGGTGGAGGATGATATGCTTTAGCTCTGTGTTGCTATATCTCACCTTGAATTGTAATTTCCACATGTTGAGGGAGGGACCTGGCAGGAGGTGATTGGATCATGGGTGTGGTTTCCCCCCATGTTGTTCTCATGATAGTGAGTTCTCAGGAGATCTGATGACTTAAAAGTGGCAATTTTCCCCATGTGCTCTCTCTCCTGCTGCCATGTAAGATGTGCTTTGCTTCCTCTCTGTCTTCCACCATGATTATAAGTTTCCTGAAGCCTCCCCAGCCATGCAGAGCTGTGAGTCATAAACCTTTTTTCTGCATAAATTACCCAGTCTCAGGCAGTTCTTTCTGGCAGTGTGAAAATGAACTAATACAGAGGACGAGGAGGACACACATAATAAACATAAGTGAATACTTTAGTAGTGTGTTAGAAGCTGCTAAGTGTTATGGGCAGAAAAAGAAGGCAGAAAAAGAGGAGTCTGGATGGTGTGGGTATATGCAGAGGAAAACAGGCTCCCATTTCAAGTGGGAAGAGGGATCAGGGCAGACACCACTGAGAAGGAATTTTTGAGGAAAGGCCTGAAGGAGATAAAGAATCAGCTCAGTGTACATGTGAGGAAGAGCCCCAGAGGCCAACACCAACACTGCTGTTCAAACTTCTCTATGCCTGTTCCCTTGTCACAGGTGGACGATTTCCTGAGGGTTATACTGAAAAAGGGAATTGTAGAACATGGAGTATGCGATGCTTAAACATGTTGATCTTGTCCACTTGCTCTCCAAAGAGATTGTACCGATGTACAGCTCTACCTTCTGGGAATGAAAGTCTCCATTTCCTCACACTCCTGCCAAAGGTAAGGTTTGTCAGGCATAGACACTTTGCCTGTGGCAACATCACACTCAGAGTCCTGTTGGAAGTCTTATGCTTCAGTTCTTTTATTTATTTATTTATTTTTGAGACAAAGTCTCACTCTGTTGCCCAGGCTGGAGTGCAGTGGCAGGAACTTGGCTCACTGCAATCTCCATCCTCCACGTTCAAGCAATTCTCCTGTCTCAGCCTCCCAAATAGCTGGGATTACAGGTGCCTGCCACCTCGCCTGGCTAATTTTTGTATTTTTGGTAGAGTCGGGGTTTCACCATCTTGGCCAGGCTGGTCTTGAACTCCTAACCTCATGATCCACCTGCCTCAGCCTCCCAAAGTGCTATGATTACAGGTGTGAGCCACTGTACCCGCCCTATGCTTCAGTTCTTGAGTGTCTTCAAAGACAACAATTTGGACCAAAAGAAAACAGTAATATCCATATAACTAAGCTAGCAACCCAATGTGAAAACCTAAAACATAACATTTCTGTCTTAAAGTCTTCTTCTTGTCAGGGTCATCATAGGGTATGAGTTAAGAAATAGGACCAGGCACAGTAGCTCCCGCCTGTAATCCCAATACTTTGGGAGGCTGAGGTGGGTGGATCACTTGAGGTCAGGAATTTGAGACCAAACTGGTCAACATGGTGAAACCTCTTCTCTACTAAAAATTACAAAAATTAGTTGGGGCTGGTGGTGTGCCCCTGTAATCCCAGCTACTCGGAGGCTGAGGTGGGAGAATCACTTGAACCCAAGAGGTGGAGGTTGCAGTGAGCCGAGATCATGCCACTGCACTCCAGCCTGGGCAACAGAGTGAGACTCCACCTCAAAAAAAAAAAAAAAGGTTTCACTGGGGGAATCCACAAATGAAGGATCAGAAAGAGATGAGGTGAGACCCTGGTTTCTCGTCCTCCCACTGCCTTGCGGTGAGGTGCTGGCCAAGGGGACCCTTCTGTGAGACATGGATGGGTGTTGTCCTAGGGATTCCTCACTCCCTGAAACTTCAGACTTCCAGCCTTCAGAACTGAGAAAATAGACCTCCTTGTTTAAACCACCCAGTCTGTGGCATTTTGTTACAATAGCCCGAGCAAACCAACAGTTAGCTACAGGCTGATGAAATTCCTGAATTGAGGATCAAAGAGGAAAACCTTGGAAACACACAGATAGGAAAAACGGATTATTAAAAGAAAAAAGAGAGTAGCACAGATCTTCTTGTTTCCCCATACAGCAAAACTTTTTAAAGAAAATCCCATCCGCATTGTTTGTCTTGCTCTCTTCCAGTTTGCTGGTGACCCCTTGGCCTCTCCACCCAAACTGTTGAAATCTGCGAGGCTGCCACTTCGCTGTGTCCACACTGTGAAAGGTCAGGTGCCATCCACGGCATGGTCACAGCCAACCACTGCCTCCTCCCCTTGACAAGTTTTCACTTGAGTAATGCTCTCAGCTCTCCTCCCACCTCCCTGGGCACGCCTCCTTACCTCCAGGGCCCCTAAACAATGTGCTGCATGACTCCGTCCTTAGGCCTCTTTTTTTTTTTTTTTTTTTTTTTGAGACAGAGTCTAGCATTGTCACCTGGGCAGCAGTACAGTGGCGTGACCTTGGCTCACTGCAACCTCTGCCTCCCAGGTTCGAGCAATTCTCTGCCTCAGCCTCCCAAGTAGTTGGGATTACAGGCACCTGCCACCACACCCGGCTAAGTTTTTGTGTTTTTAGTAGAGACGGAGTTTCACTATGTCAGCCAGGCTGGTCTTGAACTCCTGACCTCATGATCCACCCATCTTGGCCTCCCAAAGTACTGGGATTACAGGCGTGAGCCACTGTGCCCAGGCCTCTTCTATTTTTAAATCTATACTCAGACCCTCAGTAGCGTCTCATCCAGTGTCATGGCTTGAATTCCATCCATATGCTGAAGGCTCCCAAGTGTGTACTTCTAGCTCAAACTTCCAGGATGAATTCCAAGCTGTGGAATTGACATTTCCAGTTAAACATCCAATGGGCAATTCTCTAAGCCTGGGTTCCCGGGAATGCAGTGTGGGAGGCAACCAGAGAGTGCGGTCGCTGGGAACCAGAAGTGAGGCATGGACGGAGGGAGAGCCAGCCCAAGGGAAAGAGTCGCTGAGCTGGCACCACGTGGATCAGTGCACTGTTGGTTAGGACCATTGTCAGAGATGTGTGCATGGCAGTACTATGGGAGAGTCCGTCTGCGGGGGAGAATAAACATTCAGTTCTAGTCTCTCATGGGTCACAGTTTTATCCACGAGGTGTTAGCACCCCTCCCTGCACTTAGAGCTGCATCGGGCATTCACTGGCAACTCTGAGAGCCTTTACACCTGCAGAGACAGAAAAACTCCTGAATGGGCTCCTAGGCCCTTGTCTGGCCATGAAGTGACAGACTCTCAGCTGGACCTGGTTCTGCAGCTGGGCAGACCTCACCCAGAGGGTCCTCTGATCACAGCCGGGGAAGTGATCCAGGGCCCTGGATGCACCCAGAGAAAGAACGGATGCATAGGGTGTAACTGAGACTCAAGCCCAAGCCTCCTGATTCTCCCCATCTTGGTCAAGAGGAACCTGTCCTTGCTGAAACCAAAAATGTCATCTGATTGTCTCAGTTATCTCATCATATCCCGTAACGCACTCCAAAACAGTGGTTCGAAAGAACCACACTCACTCATTTTCCTTATGAGTCTGGGTGCTCTGGGCCCAGGGTCTTTCATGCGGTTGAAGTCACATGGCACTGCAGCTGGGGGCTTCTGGCATGTCCAGCGACTGATTTGACCCCTCGCTTCCCTCTCACACCTCTGAGCTTGAAGAAGAAATGTCTTTCCATCCACATAACTGCATAGATTGGTTTTTAAATTTTCACTGGAATGCTAACACTGTCCACTCACCTTCTGCAGTTTTGTGATGGGCAAGTATTAGCATCCACGTGTAAGAACATTGGAAGGGTTCTTTGTATTTTTTAAAAACCACTACTTTTTTTTTCAGCTTTTAAGATGTGGGATAAATGTGCAGGATGTGCAGGTTTGTCACACAGGTCAATGTGTGCCATGGTAGTATTGAGGTATACTTTAAAGCAGGGGTCCCCAACCATCTGTATTTACAGTCACTCCCCATTACCCGCATTACTACCTGAGCTCCACCTCCTGTCAGACCAGTGGCAGCATTAGATTCTCACAGGAGTGTGAGCCCTAGTGTGAACTGTGCATGTGAGTGATTTAGGTTGCACACTTTTTATGAGAATTTAATGCCTGATGATCTGTCACCGTCTTCCATCACCCCCAGATAGGATAATCTAGTTGCATGAAAACAAGCCCACGGCTCCCAGCTGATTCTACATTACTGTGAGTTGTGTAATTAATTCATTATATATTACCAATGTAATAATCATAGAAATAAAGTGCACAATAAATGTAATGTGCTTGAATCATCCTAAAAAAAAATCCCCCCTCCCTGGTCTATGGAAAAATTATCTTCCACAAAACTGCTCCCTGGTGCCAAAAAGGTTGGGAACTGCTGCTTTAAAGTGTATAATCTGTATCCACTTAAAGTGTATAATTTGATAAAGTTTGACAAATGTATATACCTATGTAGCCAAGACCACATTCAAGCTGCAGAGATTTCCATCATGCCTAAAAGTTCCCACCTGCGCTTGCACCCAGAGAACCACAAACAGCTGCCTAATCACTATAGACCAGTGTTTCCTCTTCTAAAACTCCACATGGAATCATACCATATGCACTGTTTTCTGTTTTTGAGACCCATGTGATGTGGGGGGGGGTGTGTGTGTGTATGTGTGTGTGTGTGTGTGTGTGTTTTATTCTGACTGCTAAGGAGTATTCCATTCCATTGACTGGATATACCGTCATCTGTTGATGAACCTTTGGTTTGTTTCTCATATTTGGAAGCTAAGAATGAGGCCGCTATGAACATTTCTGTACGACTCTTTGTAGATGTTTTAATTTCTCTTGGGCAAGCACCTAGTAGTAGAACTTTCAGGTCATAAAATACTTATGTGTTAAATTTTAGAAGAAACTGACGAACGGTGACTGCAACACCAGCAGGATGTGAATGTCCCATCTCTCGTTCACCTGCACAAAGTTCTGTCCTAACTGTCCTCTAAGGGGGTTGGTGTGATTCTCTCCCCTCCTTCTGAGTCTGCTGGGACAGGACTGTCTATGTGTCTCCAGGTCCCCCTACCCACCAGACCAGCCTCTAGCATCAGGAACCCTCAACAACATTCCTAAAATCCCAGGATTCCTCCAGCCCAGCTCTGACCCGAGGTGCACAGTGAATGCCTACTGACTTACACAGTTGCTTCAACTTCTTTTGGAAAATAGAATGTACAGATATTAAGTGATTCTTCAGCAAGGGGTGCTATTGCTGACTTCTTCCTTTATTACTTTTTTTATATATACTTCGGTTTCCCTGCTCTGGCAATACTAACTTTTGAAGAATTTCTCCCCAGAGATAACTTAAAAATTGAAAAAGTTAAACTTTAAAAACTAGATTTCAAAAACCTGAGCATTAAAAAAAAGAAAAACCCTTGTGCACGGCGGGGCAGAGGCATTTGTTCTTAGGATCTAATGTTTATGATATTTGGGAGAATTTTGTGTAAGATTTTCTACAAGCTTCTAGTGAGCAACTTTATCTTTTTTTTTTTTTTTTTTTTTGAGAAAGAATTTAACTCTTGTTGCCCAGGCTAGAATGCAATGGCACGACATCTGCTCACTGCAACCTCCACCTCCCTGTTTCAAGCAATTCTCCTGCCTCAGCCTCCGGAGTAGCTGAGATTACAGGCATGTGCCACCATGCCTGGCTAGTTTTAGTAGAGACTCGGTTTCTCCATGTTGGTGAGGCTGGTCTCGAACTCCCAAACTCAGTTGGTCCACCTGCCTCAGTATATCAAAGTGCTGGGGTTACAGGCGTGAGCCACTGTGCCGATACAGCAATTTGATTCTTTCTTAGTTCTCTTGCCCCTCTATTTATTGTGCTTTGCTAGTGCTCTCCTCTAAAACTAACTTTCTAAAAGACCCTCCCACTCCAGAATGTTCTGCCTAATGGGATCTCTATTACTTAGGACTACGAATATAACGTTACAAAGAACAATAATAAATGACGTAATAAAACAAATGATGTGTAATATACACCATTTTAATAACATAAGCTTTCCATCTTGGCATTTAAAAATCAATTTCACAGCAATTTAAGAAGTAGAAAACAAGCTTCCCCACTCTGAGGGTAACAAAATTATGAAATTCCATTTTGGGCTGGTGTGTGGTTTTACAGCTAAATTAACATTAAGTAATTGATGATAAAAGAATAAATGGGCCCACATCCCCAAAAAGACAAAATAAAACCATCCAGGTTCATCCTGCCACAGCAACTCTGGGCTGAGGCTCATTCTTGGGGACGCCACTGCACAGACCCCTGCCAGCCCTTCAGGTCACAAGGATCTGTTTGGGAGCCGCAGAGATTCGGGAGCCCAGGGCGCTTTTGGCCCAGCGGCATCACACCCATCATGCCAGGACCTGTCCTGGAGGGAACTGTGGCTTGGGCCACAGGAAGCTCAAAGGCACCGCAGCAGGAAGGGGTGAGGGAGTTGGGGGGAGGGGAAGCAATCTGCCAAAGGATTCCCTCACCCACTCTGTCTGGACCTGCAAGCACCGCACTCTACCACAAGGAGGTGTCCCTATGCTCCCCAGATCCCCTACACTGCACCCCACATTACAGAGCTGAGACCCTCTTAGCACCTCCAAGTGCAAAGGGCCAGTGGGATTGCAGACAGGAGGGCTGTCACCCCAGGTGTGGGACCTCCAGTCTGCCACCTGGCACTCCTGTTCCCACACCCAGACACTGTCACAGCCCTGGTCCAAATGCCTGCTTTCTACTAAAGGATGCTTTGAGTTGCTTGATTCCCCTGAGCCTGCTTCCCCAAGTGAAAAGTAGGGACAGTACCTCCTCCCTGTCAGGATTCTGGGGAGGTGGAGGTCAGATAATATAACTCTAGAATGTCCTATATTTATCTCCACAAATTCAGCCCGTGTTTACTGCACAATTGCTGGCTCATAACTCCCCTAGCTCTTGCTGTAATGTTAGGGCACTTTAGGCCTCAGTAGCAAGCCTCAGGCCTGGTACAGTGGCTCACACCTGTAATCCCAGCACTTCGGGAGACTGAGGTAGATCAATCACGAGGTCAGGAGTTCGAGACCAGCCTGGCCAACACAGTGAAACCCCATCTCTACTATAAATACAAAAATTAGCTGGGTGTAGTGTGCATACCTGCAGTCCCAGCTACTCGGGAGGTTGAGGTGGGAGAACCACTTGAACCCGGGAGACAGAGGTTGCAGTGAGCTGAAACCAAACCATTGCACTCCAGCCTGGGTGACAGAGACTCTGTCTCAAAAAACAAAATAGAATCTCTCTCTCTCCCTCCTGCTCTCCTTTCATCCGATTAGGACTCTCATCTTTCCCTGCCACTCCATAAAGAAATTCTCTGCCCTACTT
>CAUYQU010100097.1:0-62703 GCA_963574635.1 Cheracebus regulus
GAAATGCCAGATATAGGTGAAGGGGAGGAAGGCAACAAATTACACTGCCATGTGTGTACCTATGCAACAATATTGTATGTTCTTCACATGTACCCCAAAACCTAAAATGCAATAAAAAATAAAATAAAATAAAATAAATAAATAAAGGATGAGTTCTTGTCCTTTGCAGGGACATGGATGAATCCAGAAGCCATCATTCTCAGCAAATTGACACAAGAACAGAAAACCCAAACACTGCATGTTCTGAATCATAAGTGGGTGTTGGACAATGAGAACACATGGACACAGGGAGGGAAACATCACACACTGGGGTCTGTTGGGGGGTGGGGGGTTAGGGGAGGGATAGCAGGGGTTGGGGAGATTGAGGAGGGATAGCATTGGGAGTAATATGTAGGTGATGGGGGGATAGGCAGCAAACCATCATGGTATATGTATACCTATGTAACAATCCTGCAAGATCTGCCTATGTACCCCAGAACTTAAAGTAAAATAAAAAATAAAAAATAAAAAATAAAAAAAAGCTACATACTTATCTTTAAAGTGCTTATATATACTTTGTATGCACCAAAATCCTGTCGTAGAATTTTCTTCTTTCTTTCCTTCCTTTCTTAAATTTTTAGTAGATACCTGCTCTATACCAATCTGTTCCTGTCTGAAGTGACAAAGAACAAGATAAGGCTTCTGTATTGAAAATTGTTATGGGTTCAAAATCTTTTCCTTGTGGCAAAAGTAGAAGTTGTTAATCTAGGTTAGCTAGATGATTTATTATTAAATTATTCTCTGTAATAGACATTATTTCTAGGTCATTTGTAAGTATTATCCTATACTTTGGACCTAGGTTTTAAATTATCTTATAAGCAGAAAAGGTAGTTCCAAAAATTATAAAGAAAACATTAAAAAGATTCTCAATGGAAGGTGAAAAGCTATCATCTTAAATACTGATTTAGAATATATTGCTGAAAACCTGGGTAGCCAAATGAGTGGTACTGCTGTTAACAAACTAAGAATGCCAATTGCAGATCTGTTCAAAACAACTTCAGTTTTTTGAATCATATTTAGAGATGACAATTTATATATATATTTGCATACGTTTTTTTCCTTTCATTGTCAAAATCTCTTCAAATCAGTTTAAAGTGGCATAGGCTACATAAGTTGCTGGGTGGTGCTTATATAAATGAATTTCTGTGGATTAATTAATTAATTATGATAAATACTATTTTAGGTTGTTAGCTGAAGAAGCAAGTTGCAAGTTTTAAGTAGTAAGTTTTAAAAAATATTTTAAAATGTCAACACACAGTTTAACGTTTTGCTAATGTCTCTTGTTGAGTCAGATTTTATATAATTTAAACCTTGATTATTATAGTGGTTTGAGAAGTTCAGGTAGAAAATCATTATTATCTCAAAAGAGTTAATGCAGCTTTAACATGCAACAAAAATTATATAAAAAGAATTAAAATATTTGCTTACAATAACAATTTGGTACCGTGGATGATTTAGAATGTAAAACATGCAGAAAAATTGAATTTAAGCTTCTTTATATTTTGAAGCTTAAAAATTATGATGAAAGTGATCATGTGCATGGAAATTTGCAAAACACTGCACAAGGGTATATAACAAATATTGTCTTTCTTTCAACTCAGTTCTATATCTCTGAGATAATCTCTATTGATGGTTACCACAAATGGTAGTATAATATGCACTGTTCTTTATTTTGACTGTTTTCTTCTCAACTTAAATTGAGTGCTCCCTTTATGTGCATTTTCCTCTTCTTTTTTTTGTAGTTATTACATGGTAGTCTGTTGTTATTTAGCCTGCTTTTGGTTGATGATTGTTTTCATTTTTGCTATCTGTTTTAATAATATGTCCAAGTGGGTCTGTAGAATAAATTGCTGGTTAAAAAGTGTTTGCATTTAAAACTTCGCTGGGTCTGCAAAAAAGGCATCTCAATTTACAATCCTACCTAGAGTGTATGAGTATGTCTGTTTCTGCCTAATATCACAAGGGGTACACAATGTTAAACTTTTTAAAGCTTTGCTGTTAGTATCTTATTGCTTATATTTACTATGGTAAGACATCATTTGTATTTCTATGTATGTGTGTGTGCATACACACACCTGTTCATTCCTTTGTCCAGTTTTCTTTGGGTTGTTGATCTATTTATGGGTGAGTCTATGTATTGTTAGTTGATATGTACATTAAAGTAAGAAACACTTAGTGATGTGTTTCAGCTATTTTACCCGTTTTATTGTCTTTTTAACCTGTTTATCACTTTTTGGAATGACAATTTCAGCTCATGATTTTGATGAATACCCATATTCTTAAATTTTATTTAGTCAAATTTAGAAATTGTTTGCTTAATTGCCACATGAATTTTGTGCTTTGCTCAGAAAAACATTTCCCACACTAATTTTTTTTTTACTGCCCATGATTTAATGCCATCATATTTTGGTTTTATGTTTCCAAATCAATCTGAATCATCTGGCTTTATATGATTTAAAAAAAACCTGAGAGTCCAATTTTATTTTACCTTCATAAGGTTAGCTAATTGTCACAACACAGATAAACATGAATTTTTTCTTCATTGATTTAAATGTGTACTTTTTTTGTTTCATTTGTTTCTAACTTTGAGATAGGGTCTCATTCTGTTATTCATCGGGGCTAGAGTGCAGTGGCATGATCATGGCTCACTGTAATCTCAGACTCCTGAATTCAGGTTATTCTCCTGCCTTAGCTTCCTGAGTAACTGGGACTACAGATCCATGCCACTGCGTGGTTAATTTTAAAAAATCATCTGGCTGTGTGGACCAGGCTAGTCTCGAACTCCTGGTCTCAAGTAATCCTCCCATTTTGGCCTTCCAAAGTGCTAGGAGTATAGGTGTGAGCCACTACACTTGGCCCAGATTTTTTTCTTAAGCAAATAATTCCTCAAGGAGTTACAAAAAGATAGGGAATTTACCCAGCATGTGAAATAAAGAAGATTAAAACTCTATTACAAGTAGAGAGATGTAAAGTCATGCAAGGCATTTGTTTCCTGAGCAGTGTTGTTATCATAAATTGTGCTTTTGTGTTTCTGGGGTCTCAGATCAATAAAAAAGAATGTCAGATTTTGAACATTAGCTGAGCCCAGAGGGATAAATAAAGGATTTTATTATGTTTTTTGGCTTGTGTCATAGCAGTAATATCACTTAAATAGACTACTCATTTTGCATATTTCTTAACCTATATCAAGATTTAAGTAATGGGTTATGATTATGTCTTGGTTCTTGAATATCACTTTGAAGTTAATTCAGTGTAACAATCCATATGTGTTCACAAATAGAATACTAAAACTAAAGACTGCAATCTATATACAATAAAGAAAGGTGAAGGAACTCAGATACTATGGCTTTATTAACTAATATTGTATTCAGTTTCAGCCCCAGTTTGTCTTAAGAACCAGTTATGTGCTCTACTTAAAGCCAAATATCATGCTATTTATGATATAAGTTTGATTTAAACTGGAATACTAAATAAAATGCTAAAATGTTACTTGCATCAAGATATACTTTCAGCCTGCCTTATGATGCATGTCATAAACTGCATTATTTTTGACCAACCATCAGGGAAATTTATAAATCTTTAACCACTTCATTTTGTGGAACTATGAACTGAATGTGGGCTTACTGATAGGGGTAAAAGATGAGCAAAGACCTTGAAGACCCCTTGGCTTTCCATGACCATTAAAGTGGAAAGATTTTAAGTTTCAATATAATTTAAAGCAATATATTTTGTATAATCTGCAAGACTCTACTCATCTGTTTATATTTTAATGCATCGTTTCTTGAATTTAAAAAATTGCCTTGTTGAAAAAAATAAATTTACATGAGCAGAACTGCATTAAAGCCATTTGTAAACTTCATTTTCATAGCTTCATAATATTCACACCAATCATTTTCGTTTTTGCAAGTTTTTAAAAATTCTTCAATTTTTGCAAGTTTAAAAAAATTCTTCTTTTATCCATTTTAAAATATTGCTGGAAATGAAAATTCTTTTGCATATGTATTTTTCACCATTTCAGATGACTGAAGTATAATTACCTGATTAAAAGCCATGTAGAATTTAGTTAAGTAAATCAATTTCTGATATATGCTAAGGAAATCCAATTCAGTTTATAATTCTATCGACAGTCTATGAAAAGTCTAGTCTTTCATATCCTCAACATCATTGTTATAAAATTTTAAGTTCTTACATATTTGATATCTAAAAGTATTTTTGTTATATGAAATAGTTTTTCATATTTATTATTTCACATTTATGTTTCTTTTTTTATAAACAGTTTATTATAAAGTCTTTTGCTCAATTTTTATTGTCATTGTGGTATTTTTTCCTATTGAATTGTGTGAGTTTTTATTCAAGATGACTATGGCAGAGGAAGATGGGACTAGAGGGTTGCAGATCTTGCAATTTAATCTTCTCCCCAGACAAGAACCGTGCCACATTAGCTTGCATGTCATTGATTAGAACTATTCCCATGAAATACCCAACTTCAAGGGGGTGGAGGTTAATCATCCTTGTGTCAAGAATAGAACTGTATATTATTGGTGAATATTAGTAATGCCTACAATATATGGCATCCCTTTACTAATCAAAAAGTATTTAATTCTTTTCAGGATTTATTTTTTCTTTCAATTTTGTATATAATTTTTTTAAAGGTACGGTTTCAAAGATGTGCAATTTTTTTTTTTTGGAATATGTTCCCCTCTGATATATCTGCAAATGTTTAACATTTTCGATAACAGAGGAAGACAGAATGGAAAAGAATTTGCCTCTGCCTATTCTTCTAGTGGTTAATTCTATATTAACAACAAAATTACATTGTTTCTTTTATATTGCTCTACTGATTTTCATTATAATTTGTAATAATATACTTGAAACCACATTTTAAACAGAAATATTGTCTTTGAACTTCCTACTTTATGAATTGATGACATTGGTGAGTCAAGACTGAGAACATCTATATTCTACTTTGTATTTATAATTAATTGGTCTGATATTCGTATATATTATATATCATTTACTTTAAAAACAAAAAAATCAATAAGTATTGTTTATACATCTATACATAGCTGACTATTATTCAATGCAAAGCCAAGCACCATGCTATGATTAAATTTTCCATTTTTATGTTTTTTTCCTGTATATTTGAAATTTCCAAATGTCATTATACCTTATGTGGTTTTAAAATATTCTTAAGTTCTTACTATCATATATATAATTCATGTATTCTAGTCTTTCCAAATATTCATTTTTTCATCTCCCTTATGCGAACTAGGTTGGTTTCTCTTGATGCTCCCGAACAACTGACATATTGAGATAGCACTGTCCTTTTGTGGTTGACCACATAATTATTTCTTGATTGATTTCTTCATATGCTTTAAACGCATTTTTCTTTATTACTTACACTAGATTACTTAAAACATATATATGCACACAAACATATAAGTGTGCATGCATGTATGTGCATGGGTGAGTGTGTGTATAACGTTTTAATGAAATCCCCGATTGATAGTCTTTTTCCATGTTGGAAAAAGGCATAAATGCCTTCATGATATCCTTAATATTTTTCATCTTACTGAGTCTTTCTATTCTTCAGAATGCATTCCATTTTTCTTGTCAAGATCAGTTGTGTTCCAGTTTGGAGCAATTAATCTAGGTTTAGATTATGTTTTTCCACATGGTTTTTAAAAATATCTTGGAGTTTCTCATTTTATTGTTTTCCTTTTACTGTGGGACTTGTCTTATGTATCATTTATCTCCTTTTCTTCCTAATGTATTTCTTAGTCCATTTTATGCCTGGAGAGCACCCCACTGAAGTTTCCTGTTTTCCTACAATTTGAAATCAGTGTTCTCTAATCTTACTGCACTGCTGTCAGCTGGGACCTTCTCTTCATTCTTTTGACTTGAGGCTTGTTTTCTGAACCCCTCGATTTTAATTTCTTTTTTTTCTCATTCTGATTGTCTCTAGAGCACCTCCTTAAGTAACTTCCTAACAAAGAGTATTTTGGAGGTAAATTATCTGAGTTTTTGCATGTTTGCAATGGTTTTAATTCTCCTTTCATATATGACTGAAGGTTTTGCTGGATATAGATTTCTAGTATGAAGATCACATTTCCTTAGAACTTGAAAGGAATGACCACCTTGTCTTCTATCATTAGATGCTGTTTGAGAAGCCTAATCCCTGTTTTTTTGTGCATTTATTATTTCCTTTCAGCAGCTTTCAGGATTTTTATCATTAGTCTCCTTAAAATCCACAGTGATGTATCTAAATGGGGACTTTTAAAATCCATCCTATTTAGGACTGAATTTGAAAACAGATTCCCCCATGAAGATCTGACAGATTCTCAGGGATGAATACTTAGAGGGCTTACCTCTCTCCATTTGCTTTAGTTCTTTCTAGATTTATGTTTAGTTGTTTTTGTCCTTCTTATATTTAGTGTAACATAGACAAAAAAGATCATACATCATTTTTTTCCTGATATTATACCTTTAAACATTTGTACTAATATAATGCAATTAAAATAGATTACATAGCATTCATCTGTTTGGCTATGCAGAACATCTATCTGCTTCTGAGACTGCCTTGAGTGGTTCTATCTAAATAATACCCTCATATTTGCTTTATTCCTTCTTCCTTGTTGTATGGCTATTATAAAATACAGCTTTCATGGAATTTTGAAAACCATAGAGAATCATTGGGAGAAAAGAAATGTGTTTCTAAGTGTTGATGAAAAGGATACAAAAAGCAATAACTGAACATTATAATAAGGGAAAGAGATGAACAGGAAACCTTAAGCAATGGCATAAACAGTAAGTTATTTGGTGTATGTGTTCCCCATTACCAATTCTTATTTCATCTTTGCAGTCCTCTCTATTGTATTTAATTTTAAATTGCCTTTCTTTTCTCTTTACAAGAGTCTGTAAAACTTTATATTAACAACTTTTATCTTTGCTCTCTCCTTCTTTTGGTAGAGTCTTTCTTTATGTTGGCAGGGTAGTTGAACGTTTTGTCTTTTTTTGCTATTTTATCTTCAGTGTATGGTTTTGAATTTTAAATGTGAAGATCATGATAACCTTCATATCTAGAAATTTTTCTCCAAAAATCAGTCAGGTTTACAATTCATTTATGTTTTAGCAATACACTAGTAATGAACAAATAGATACTCAGTAGAAAAAACTATTAAGTAATTGATATAAGAAACAGAGCCCTGGAAATTGCAGAATTTTATTGTTTATTGTCTACTTTTTCTTATCCTTTACCTTGTTCATAATGGAGATGATCTGTTGCCTCAGAAAATAAAAGCACACTGAAACAATAACCACATGAATAATATGTTTATGGTTGGGAGAACGTACAGTTCACCAAGTAATATTTTTTGATGAATTCAGGAAGATTGATTTTATGCTTTCTGATGATAGAAGTACTGATAACATTACAAATCTCATATAACCATTCAGAAAAGTTTGCCACTTTTCCCCTGAAAAGAATCTATAATTGATTTTCATTATTTACAGTATTTATATTCTAAAAAATTCTTCTCTAACACTGAATTAGCAAATACTGAACCATTGCTCCTAGAGGAAACTGAATTAGTTTCCTGTGAGCCTCTCATCACAACATTTTCATCAACTGATCAATACATAAACATTGTTTATGTGTGTTTATGTTTGCAAACATTTCATATATATTGTTTACAGACATCTTTCTTAATATATATTGATCCATCAACACTGAATTCATGCCCAACAGTACAATAATTCAAGCCTGAAGAGAGCTCGTCTAACACACAAATTTTCTCAGTAAAGCACATCACAGCCTTCTTGTGCTTTAGAATGCTGTATAGCAATGCATATCTATGCTGGAGAGCCACTTCAAACAGTGAAATTACTAACAAAAAGTGAAAAGATACAAAATAAAAATGGGAATTAAATAGATTGCCAAAAGGACACTTGTTTACAGTATGAAAGCTGACACAAGAAAGCAAAGTGTTGCCTTGCTCGATCTGAGCTGGAGATGTGTGCTAGGTAACTCAATTTTTCACTGTTCTGCAAAGGCCATGAATGACTGTAAAAGTGCTGTAAGTATAGATTTTGAGGTTACAAATAAATTTTAGTGAGTAGGCAAATTCACAAATAATAAATCCGTGAAAAATGAAGATGGTTTCTATTTGTTTGATTTGAGCGAGTTTAAGCAAAACCAACAGCCTTTTATTTATTTTAGAAATCTGATAGAGTTTAAAGGATTTCACCTTGCTCTGAAATGTTTATAATTACCTGTGCTGAAAAAGCACCTTGGATTTGAAAGGATTCGGATCTGAATCTGTGGAAGCAATTGAGGGGAAATGAACATGCTTATTCTCACAAATTCAAGTTCATGGTGGCACAGCTGAAGGACAAAGCATTTGCTTTTGTTTTCCTTTCCTTGTAGTGAGTGTCCCTGAAAAGAGAAAGATCTAAAGCACAGAAGGACATTAAGCTTCTTTGATGTGTCTAAGCAACAATTTTTGTGAATCCTATTATTACAGGATTTTTCCACTTTTGTTTTGCTATTCTTTTCACTGGAAAGGTTAGATTGCTAACAAACATAAAGAAAAGTGAGGATGTGTGCTGCACGTACCTGTGCAGAATTGGCACAGTACTTGGCTCTGAGTTGGGTTGGTCACAGGCTTTACACAGGCTCACTAGAATCTAGCTATCATTTTCTCTTCATGAAAGATTATCCTAAGCTCTGTGGGGATAGAGGTGAAGAGGACTAGAAAGGTGTACCCTCATGGAGCCTGTGTTAGAATGGGTGAATGATGATAGACTAATAATAATAATAATAAGACAGAAAGAAATATTATAGCTTGGGAAATGCACTTTAAAGAAAATCAGTAGGGAGCAAGATGGAGAAACTAGATGAAGACACTATGCTAGGTAGGCTGAGTGAGGAAGTCCTCTTATTTAAAGAGGTAAGACCTGAGCTGTGACAGGCAGATGAGAACCAGCTGGACATATAAAGAGTTGGGGAAAGAGCATCCCTGGTAGAAGGAACTAAGTATAAAGGGCCCGAATGAGAAAAACCTTGGTGTGATTACTCTGAAGAGGAAAATAACTTTGCAACAGAGAGAGACAGCAAGAGAGTGGGCCAAAACAAATAAACCAACGAAAGCTAGAGAGATCAGCAAGAGGCAAAGCACACAGCTCACCGTGAGGTACAGTAAGTAGCGTGAATTTTGATTTAGGTGAATTGAAGATCTGCATAATGTCAGACTGAAAGGTACACAGTAAGGCGAGAAAAGATCTTAACTGCCTACCTCCTTAGCTTCATCAGAGCAAAGGTCAGCAAAAATATTCAATGGGAAAAGCAAAAAGATTTCCATACTCACAAAATCATTTCAGGATAAGAAAATGTATTCATCTAATTGGATTTGGATTTTTCCCTTTTTTTTTTTTTTTTGGTTGGAAGCAACTTGTTCAGAATGAACATTTCTCTAGAAATGTCTTCAGCGACAAATAGTTTTTATTCTTACAGGGATGTAAGGTTCATTGTGCTGTGGATTGACCTATGTAAAGGAGGCCACTAACACTAGAGTTATTACTCAGAACCT
Source organism: Cheracebus regulus (assembly GCA_963574635.1). Classification (NCBI taxonomy): domain Eukaryota; kingdom Metazoa; phylum Chordata; class Mammalia; order Primates; family Pitheciidae; genus Cheracebus; species Cheracebus regulus. Next base: position 9,627 of record CAUYQU010100097.1, read on the forward strand.
TTAAAGTTTGTCTCTTACTTGGCACTGAAACTATTTTCGGAACAATAATCTGTTGGCTTTGACTTCCAATCTCTTCACTGTGAATGATATAAAAAAATCATGGACTGGTCTGGCCTCAGGGTCACCATTTCCCTCTTTGACTCCTTGAGCTGAGTCAAGAGTTGCTAGTTGTGAGGATGAATGAGGCCTTCCTATAGGCATGTCTTTGGTTACATGAATCGTTTTTACTCTGAAAGCCAGGGTGGAGAAAAATCTGAAATTTAATGTGCTCATCTTCTGATTGTCCTGATAGCCTTGGTCATTTTTTTCATTGGATAAAAAATTGCTACATAAAGAAATAGCAGAAATATTGTCATTTTCTGAAAATTTATGTTTTTCTTAATTCATTTGTCTATTGGACAAAAACAGGCATCTACACATAGTAAATGAGCTGATTATTTTCAAACACAAAATGGTAGAAGGCTTAGAGAGTGTAATCAGAGCTTCCAGTAGACCAGGCCGTTTAGGGAAGCTGTGATCTTCCTACAATCTCCAACATGACTATGGTTTCTATTTTCAGGTGATAATTAAGGTGGCATCATATACCTCAGGGTTTGTTTCTGCTGCCAGGTTCAATCTATGTCTATGGAATGAACTCTGCCTTCCTTGTGGGAAAAAAAAAAAAAGAAACCACTCTGCTTTTCTTTTCTCTTGATGTTAGTGATAATAGACTTGGAGTTACATGTCATTCAAAGGAATAGAGTCCAACCTAAAAACAAGTCTCCTGAATCTTCTCCTATCTGCTTGATTAGAATATTTACTATTTCTAAGTGAATTAAGAACAGTTTTTTTTGCAACTGTTAAAATCATATAACTTTGGAAAAATTAAAGTTCAGGGGAGGTTTCCTTGTACTACCAGAAGCATAAGTGAAATGAGATCCAACTATAAAATATCAGGACTTCAGAGCCCCAGGATGAATGTCATGCTAAGTAATAAAAACAATAAATTATCTGTATTTGGGGGACACTTTCTAGAAAGAAAGATTCTAAGATCTCTCTTGATAATCTTCATCACAATATAACTCTTTTTGTCAAGAAGTTTTGCCTTATGTCTGTCTGAATTGTATTCTGCTGTAACTTAAACATCTTTTCATGTAGGCACCCCTCTGAGATAGAGACAAATAGGTCTATTATTTCTCAGCATGGCAGAACTTCATATACTTGACAGTAGTAACTTGGCCACTTATTTGCTATGTAAAAGAACTCAACTCTTAGGCTTCTCACAGAACATGAATGTTTTTTCTGGTTTATTTTTCTCATCATATAAAACCTCATTCCAATTTTGTCTTTATTAAAATCATTGAAATCTACGTGATGCAAGAGTAATAGTTTTTGGCTCATTTTGTTGATGGTAGAGGTTTATGTTCAAGATAATCTGTGTTATTTCATAGTGAATAAATTCCAGCATTGCATTTAGTTTTAAAATAACATCTTCATATTGATGGCATACATTCAATATATAGTTCATTTATTTCTTTGTTATTCCTATGTTTAGTTAGGAATCCTACCTCTACTACTTATTGTTTCTATCTGATATTGCACAGGCTAGTTAATTTCAACTGGTCTTAGTTACATTGTTTGTGAAATTTGAATCCCATGATACCATCTCTATAAAGACATTTAATAACATACTTTATATGTAGAAAGTGCTAAATAAATACAAGCTTTGATTTTGATTACATCTATGTCTTTATATGAATTACATGCAACTAACATGTTTACTCACATGAAAAAATTGATGTCTGTTAAACTTTATTCTGTTTTTAATATACAATTTTAATGATACAATTAGGTTACCTTTGGTTCAGTGTATACTTTAGTAGTAATAATACTGACTTCAAAAATACAGACTATCAGTTGGATATCAAGTTCATGGAGATTGGTTTGCTTTTTACAAATTAACTTTGGAATCTATTCAGAATTTACTCATAAATCGTGATGAGCTGCATATATTATAATGTACTCTGTAATATCACCTATTGAAATAAAGGGAATGTATCCTACAGTTAATGTGGTATCATTTTGTAGTTTTGTAGAGATTTTCACTTCTTAGTTCATAGGATTTTTTCTTCACATAAACATTGAATAGTTACTGTTTTTGGTTTTTGATCTTCATAGCTTCAAGTGTCTTAGGAAACATACTCACATACACATATATTAATGCACATGTTCATTTTCTGTCCATTTTCACTTTGGATTTCCATGTTGTTATTATGAAACTAATGGTAAAAATTGAAGGCGATTTCCTTTTGCAGTGACATTCCACATGCTTTAATTCATTTTCTTTCACTAGTAGATAGGAACCTGTTACTTGGCTATTTATTTTATGTTGCCTCATCGAGATAAAGATGAAAGTCTTGGGACTAAAGATGAATAGCTGGGACTTCTCAGACATGCTTCTGTTACATTGGCTGAACACATTGTGCTCTCCATAATCAGCAAGAACTTTACAGGCATATTCCCTGTGCCTGGCCTTGTGCCAGGCTCTGTTAGGAAATGAAACTTAGATTTATCATCTCCCAACATATTGCAACTATAACAGAAGAACAAAAAGACAAATTCACTACGGATTTGAAGATGGAATGCTGCTTGCCCCTTAATATGTGTGGTACATGAATTCAGAAAGTACAGGATCCCTGTCTTCTGTGAGAATGTGGGAGTAGAAAAAAGAATTACGGTCATCACTTGTGACTCTTCAATTGGTAAGGTTCCCAGAAAGGTACCTGGCATGTAGAAGGTATTTAATGAAGGATGTGAGATAGGGCCCAAGGAATTGTTAGTTTTGAATGTGAGGCACATACATAATCACACAAGAAGACTTGCCACATTATTCCAGGACTGGGACCTAAGCCAGAAAGGTGAGCAGGTCATCTGGAGCAGTGGGCATGCTTGGCTCCTGGCTGCAGCTTTATTTGCAAGGAGGAAGGACACTTGCACTTTTTGTTAGCTCTGGGGAGAAAGCTGAGATCAGAGTTACCCAACGAATGTGGGAATGCTACAGCTCTGCTTTAAAGGGAATTTCAGAATTTCACACCAGGATGCGGCACAGGGAGGGACATGTGCAAGAGGTGGAGTGCACGGAGGAGTTAGTGAGGCAGGCACAGGCAGAAGGGGCTCACCGTACAGACAGCATCAGTACTCTTCTGGAGGAAATGCTTAAGATTTGACTCTGGATTACAAGACAGATGCCTAATCTTTGCTCTTATTATCCTCACTGGGAAATCATTTGTTATTCTTTTATCAAATATAGTAAGTATAAACTCTGCCTAGCTTGTAGAGTTCTCCCTTAACATTTTGTGCTCTTGGAATAGCTCTCTGACATATATATATAAATTTATATTGGAATTTGATATCCAGTAGATAGTCTATATTTCTGAAGTCAGTATTATTACTACTAAAGTATAAAACTGAATCAAAGATAACCTAATCATGTCATTAAAATTATGTGTTAAAAACAGGATAAAGTTTAGCAGATAGCTTTTTTTATATGCGAGTAAATGTGTTAGTTGCTTGCAATTCATATAAAGACATAAGATTTACTCAGAATCAAAGCTTATATTTAAATAATATATTAAAAATACGAAATATTAAATACAAAACTTGTATTTAAATAATTAATATATTAAAAATACAGAAATTAGCCAGGATTCGTGGCACATGCTTGTAATCCCAGCTACTCAAGAGGCTGAGGCAGGAGAATTGCCTCTCTCTCTCTCTCTATATATATATATATGTTATGTATATATATAATGACCATGGCAGAAGGTTCCTTTCTTTCAATATATATATATATAAATAAAATAATTCTTTTTTATTGAAAAAGTAATTTTGAGACAGGGTCACTCTCTGTCACCCAGGCTGGAGTGCAGTGGCATGATCTTGGCTCACTGTAGCTTTAACCTCCTGGGATCAAGCGATCCTCCCACATCAACCTCCCGAGTAGCTGGGACTACAGGCATGCACCACCACATCTGTTTAATTTTTAAAATCTTCTGTAGAGATGAGGTCGCTCCATGTTGCCCAGCCTGCACTGGAACCCCTGGCCTCAAGCGATCCTCCTGCCACAGCCTCCCAAAGTGCTGGGATGACAGGCATGAGACATCATGCTCAGCCCACAAATATTTTCAGTACCTCAAATGCACTAGACACAGTGCTGAGGGATAAGATGCAGCCATCTGGGAGTCTGCAATCTAGGGAGAAACTTTAGGACTCTCCAGAGCCACTTGAAAGTCCCTGTGTACTTCATAATTTGAGTATCTTAGAACTTTCCTCTGGCTGTTCAAGAGTTTAGATACATCTTTCAACACCAAATTCCACATTCTTATCCACTCTGGACCCTTTCTGGAGCATTCTAAACCTTACTATCCCAGAGTCTTTAAAATTTCCAAATTATATTAGTCACATTGTGAAATTACAGACTCATCAAGGCTGAAAGAGATTTACTGATCATTTACTGAATGCTTTTAACATACAGAGGAATTAATTCAAGAAAGAGCAGGTGATTTAGTCAAGGGTGACACAGTTATTTATAGAAAGAGCCAAGATTTGTACCTAGACTTTCTGAATCTTAAAATAATCATGTGCCTGGCAAAGTGCCTGGGATACAGAAAGTACTCACTGAATGATAGTAGTCTCCTTCCTCACTGGGTTACAACTTCTTTAAGAATGATATTATGCTTAACACTTCCATTGTGTGTCCTGTAGAACCAGCGCAGATCTGAGTCCATTGTAGATGCTAAGGATATTTTTACTGTTAATTGTTAATACGAACCACTTTCCCGTTGTCTTTGTGTTACAGAGGAACTAAATATCTTGAATGAGAACCACCATTTTAGTGGTAAGCTCGATTGCCATTATGTCTTTCTTGTAAATAATAATTATGGTTCCTGAGTCTTACAATCAAGCAATGGGCATATGCTGGAATCATTTCTCTAGTAAAAGCCATTTATTGATTGTTTTTATTTCAGAGAACTATCATGATCTGCAAGTATTTTTAAAGCTACCATTATGCAGTTACTCCTTAAATTGGAATTAGTGGTTATGCATTAACAAGACTGTTAGAATTGTTGCATTCTATAAATCAAAACAAAATGGCTCCCTTTATGTTGATAGATATTTACAGCTCCAGGCTTCAAAATACAAGTATAACTGCTTCAATACTATATTCCTTAAGGAAAGATATTGCCTCATGGAAGGTAAGAGTAGAAACATAAAGACCTATATATTAATGTTTAATTTGATGAAAAATCGTATTTAATTGATATCCATCTAAATTTAAAGCAAATTATTATATCTTAGGAGACTAAAGGCATAGAAAAGAGTGTATTGGGCTATTTTCTGTCTTATCATTGAGGCACAAGGTGGTTATAATTATGGCATCCTGGTCCTAAACCTGAAGCAGGGTTAATTTTTGCAATTGAAGAAAAGAAGTTATAATAATGGGTCCTTGTTTCTCACCTGGGCAATGCATGCATTACATAAATATCCAGAGTTTCTTTCTGTTAATTCTCAAATGGAGCCAGATGCAAATTTAAAGATATAAATGGGGCCACCTCATTTTAAGGTTCACAAGATACAGATCTATATAGATGACAAAAGTGATAAATATATAGGATCACATAAACACATAAACTTCACTCTCAAGTTAAAACCCACAATTAAATCAAGAAGAACTATTTGCTACCTGACAAAAATAACAAATTGGGAAAAGGATATGATAATCTTGCTATCTAATGAAAATGCTTTCTCCACATCCTTTTACTTAAAACACAATCTTCTCAACTTATTCCCAAAGTAAAAATCTTCCTCCCCTCAAATACTTCATGATCCCAGGGGACATTTATGATATTAGCACAGTTATCAGAAAGTAATAAGAGAGGGTGCTTCCCATTTTCCAGCTCTGCTTGCTTTTCCTCTTTTTGTCTTGAAGTGTTGCCTTATTGCTCCATTTTCTTCCTTTTACCTTTTTCTAGGGGTTGGAGAATGTGAAAGAGCATAACTCTAGAAACAGAAGCAGAAATTTAATTACCTAAATTTCTTGGATTTGATGCATTATACAGCCTATCAAAAAAAGTGTATAGCTTCAAGTTTTTAGTGAAAAATTTCATTTGTCATTTTAAAAGAAGGAAGGAAATAATAACTACAGGAAAGAGAGGATCAAACTCACATCCTTGTACCAGGAGAGGGAGAATCATGGAAATGAGAGAAGCCATGGAAAATGTCTCAAAAAGTATTTAAAACACTTTCCCCACATCCTTTTACATAAAACACACTTTAAAAAATATTTTTTTCTGACAGTGTGGCTTCTTTAAAGAGAAGCAGTATAATACTAGTATCTTGAAACGGGCAGAAAAAAGTAAAAAGAAATGTGGACTCCCAACTGGCATTTTATTTTATTTTTTGAGAAAATTTCCTTCAGCCCATGTATTAATTCATCTGTTCACTTAGAGAATAAAGGCTTTTCATTGAAGTCTGTGCAGTTAAAATTTTCACTGGGGTGTTATTTTAGTCCTGTGGTACATTTTTCTCTTTCTTTATTTTACTTCATTTTTCTTGGTAGTGACAGCTTGCTGATGTTCACTATTAATGTTGACATTATGAATGGATTGCAAAACCAATGAAGATGCATATCTTTCTAATAAAGAAGAACAAGCAGAGATGAATATTCTTCCAATAACACTGTCAATGGCAGAGACTACTACAATAAAATGTCCATTTTTAAGATTATTTGCTGCATGTCACTGCCCGGATGGGAATTCAGTAGAAAAATTCATTCAGTCAGTCATTTTGAGAGTAATACAATTAGTAGTACCACTAGGGCAGAAGCCTATATACTAGTCTGGTAATTCTCAAAGTGTTGCATGAGGATCCCGGGCATTCTTGAGGCCCTGTACAGGGATCTAGAAATAAGAATTATTTTCATAATATTAATAATATCAAGACATAGTTTGCCTTTTCCACTTTGCTGCCTTTGCACTATTAGTGCAACCACTGGCATGAATCAGCCATACTGAGTAGTCATTGTCTTCATCATTGCCACATACTCACAAAAAATCCCCCAAAACAAAACAATTTTGCTTAAGAATGTCTATCATAAAACAGTAAAAGTTGTTGATTTTATTGAATCTCAACCCTTAAGTAGACATATTTTTATATTCTGTAAAACCAAATGAAGAGTATGCAGGAAGTCCTTAACTATCACCTGGAAGTCAAAATGATTTGTGTGGTTGTGACTGCCAGTCAACAGGGCCACTTCTTTCATAGGCCATTCTTTTAACTCCTTTTTGAGACAGAGTCTTGCTCTGTTGCCCAGGCTGGAATACTTGAAGGAATGACTGATGAACTAGGTTTACTTGCACTTGGTTATTTGACCAACATTTATATTTTAAAAGAATAAAGGAAGTGTCACATTAAAAGAAACAGTGGACAGGTTTTGTTGCCAGTTCTAAAATTCAAGCTTTTAAGTTAAAAATAGAATTTTGGAAAAATTGCACCTGCCATTGTAAGCTTGCCATTTTCCTGATAATTAAACACTTCTCAGATGAGATGGGTGGTAATATTAAGGAAAATAATATTTTGATATTGTATAGTGAAATATGGCAACATTGGGTCATCTGCCTAATTCTGTGAACTGATATTTTCTAAATGATCAATGCATAATATTACAGAATTAAGTGTGAGTAAATGATCTAGTCAAGCACAAGATAGGCCAGTGGATTTTTAATGGAAGAGAGTACAGAAGGTTTATTTCTATGGGTGTAGATTCCACACTATAGATAACCCTTAAAACACTACCATTTGCCAACTGTTAGTGTGGTTTCAAAGAGTAATATCCACACTTACCTGAAAAGCCTAAAAAAATACTCTCTACTTTTAAAATTACAGATTTAGGTGAAGACAGATTTTAAATCCAACAAAGCAAAATATGAAAACCCAACTGTTTTATTTAAAAAAGAAATTAAAGAGATTTGCAGAAATATAAAGCGTGTTACTTCCAAATTTTTTTTGACCATGTAGTTATTTTTCACCAAATTTGTTATTAATATAAAATTATGGTGTTTATTTATTTTTTTAAGTGAACTGATAAATATCTTAAACCCCCACCTTTTTTTTTTTTTTTTGAGACAGTGTCTTGCTGTGTTGCTCATGCTGGAGTGCAGTGGCTTCATCTCAGCTCACTGCAACCGATGCCTCCCGGACTCAAGCAATCCTTCCACCTCAACCTCCCGAGTAGCTGGGACTACAGGCACACACCACCATATGCAGCTAATTTTTGTATTTCTGGTAGAGACAGGGTGTTGCCATGTTGCCAAAGCTAATCTTGAACTCCTGAGCTCAAGCGATCTGCCCTAGTTGGCCTCCAGAAATGCTGGGATTATAGGCATGAGCCACTGTGCCTGGCCCCTTTCTGTTTTTAATTTAAAATACAGTAAGTGGGAATAAGTATAATTCATGTACACAAAAGCTTGTTAAGGTTCTTAATAATTTTTAAGATTGTAAAAGTATCTTGATCTCAAACTGTTTGAGAGCTACTATCCTAATCTATGGAGATTTTCTACTGATGGGGCTTCAAAAATTTAATTGAAAACAGAGTAGAATACCAGAACTTATAAAATTGGAGCCTCAAAATTTTGTTTGATCAATTGCCTCTACCAAAGTTTATTAAAATTACTATATTTGGGAAAAACTGCTTCTTTATAGAAATCAAAATGATTGGTCAGTTCCTATTGCTAGTCCTGTTTCATACCCCACAAAATCAATAAAAGCAGAAAATTTCACTGGAAATTTTAACTAGTGTTCAGACAAGCTCATTAATGTTTGTTATTATTCTGTTTACCCCCACTTTCAGGTTGAAGCAAAATTTATCTTATGCTAACCATGGAAATGGCAACACAAACATTAGAGGAAAAAGCTTTTGTAAAAGATTTGTCAAATACAAGTAAAATAAATCTGTTTTTTCAAAGAGTAGATTTGTTAGAAATATTTTAAAGTAAAAGTGCACACACAAATACATCCCCCCCCCCAGTGGCAGTCACAGGGTTAGACTAAAAATGAGAGGCATTAACACTCTTTTTTTTTTCTATCTAGAAATTACCAAATATACATGCATGATTATACTGTAAGGGTAAAGGAAGATTTTTAGTTGTTGGGGAGGGTGGAAGTTATAATAATCTACAAATGATTTGAGAACAATTAGATAATTATTTGGAAAAAATTACATAAGCTCTCTATTTTCTGTATGTACTGTAAGAACATATAGAAGAGTCTTTTTAAAGTCTAGGCCTAAACAGAGGTTATCTGTCAAAGATATAACACAAAGAACATAAGCCATAAAGGAAAATATTAGTAGATTTGATGACATAAATCTCAAAACCAATTTATGTCATAGAAGATACACTAAACCCATTTAAAAAATAAGATTGGGAAAATGCTTCGGCTACATGTAATGATAAATGGTTAATATCCATAGTCTATAGTCTGGAAAGAGCCTCTACAAATCAATAAGAAAAAGGCAAACATCTCAATATAAAAATGGTCAAAGGTCAAGAAATGCAATAATAGAAAGGGACACAAATATCTGGCAAACACGTTAAGAAACTGTCAAATTGATAATATTATAAATATTGGAACTATCCTGTGTTGAGGGTGTGTGAAATTGGCAATGAATGGGTGGTCATCCCGAGTTGGAGAGGTCTGAACTTAATCAAATATATACATTTGACCTAGACATTTTACTTCTAGCAATTTGTTCTTGGGATATTCACTTATATGGTCAAAGATATAAGTAGAGGATACTCACTATTTTTCAGTGGTGAAAATTTGGATTTAACTTAACTAGTCACCAATTATGAATTAGTTAATTAAATGAGGACCAATCAATTCGACATATTTATGTACAGTTATAAAAATATAGTGCATACGGTTTTTAAAAAATTGTATAAATTTAAAGGGTACAAGTGCAGTATTCTTAGATGGATATCTTAGATAATGGTGAAGTCTGGGTTTTTAGTATAATCATCACCTGAATAGTGTACATTGTACCCAGTAAGTAATTTCTCCTCCCTACCACTTCATTTCCTCTTACCCTTCCCAGCCTGCACGTCTATCATTCCACACTCTGTGTCCATGTTATTCAGCTCCCACTTAGAAGATCATGTGGTATTTTGAGTTTCTGTTTCTGAGTTGTTTTACTTAAAATAATGGCCAGCAATTCCATCCATGATGCTGCAAAAGACATGATTTCATTCTTTTTTATGGTTAAATACACACACAGACCCACACACACACATACATGCACAGCGCACGCACACTGCATTTTCTTTATCCAATCATCCGCTGATGGACATTTAGATTTATTCCATATCTTTGCTTTTGTGAACAGTGATGCGATAAAAATATGAGGGAAGATATATTTTAATATAATGATTTATTTTCCTTTGGTTATATACAGAGTGGTGGGATTACTGGATAAAATACTAGTTCTATTTTTGGTACTTTGAGAAATCTCTGTACTGTTTTCCATAGGAGTTTTTTCGTTTACATTCTTACCAACAGTGTATAAGTATTCTCATTTTCTGCATCCTCACCAACATCTGTTGTTTTGTGTCTTTTTAATAATAGCAATTCTGACTGGTGTAAGATGATATCTCATGGGACTTAATTAAACCCAAAAGCTTCTACACAGCAAAAGAAATAATCAACAAAGTGAGCAGACAACCTGCAGAATGGGAGGAAATACTTGCAAACTATGCCTCCACCAGGGGAGTGATATGCAGAATTTACAAGTAACTCAGACAACTCAACAACCATAACAAAAAACCAAATGACCCTATTAGAAAGTGGGCAAAGGATATGAATATTCTTTTTTTTTAAAAGAATACATACAAATGTCCAAAAAGAATATGAAAAAATGTTCAACATTGCTAACTATCAGATAAATGCAAAATAAAACCTCAATGAGATATCATTAGTACATGTACTTTTATATACAGTGAGACAGAAAAATTTGATCATACATTAAGTATAAAAATTCTGTGATTCTTTTAAATAAAAGAAATGCATATACATGTGTGTAATACATATCAATGTGCACCACTAAAATGTCTTCAGAGGATACAGCAAACAGAGCTGCTTTACATCAGTGATACAGTTATGTTAGGTTTCCACTCTCTTTCACTGTTTTGTTTTTTTCTTTATTTTATAACAACGAGCATGTATATATGGTAAACATAATTAGATTTCAGTCTTATCCTCACCACACACATAACTTGAATAGGGTCATTAAATATTAATTGAATTTTTCTAATGAAAATAATGCAACAGTTCAAAATATGGATACAACTTTAATCATGATTTTAGAAATCAGTTCTGAAATTATGATCACACAGACCCATTTGTGTTCTAGGGAGCAAACCTTCTATCAAATCCTCCCTCCTTTTAAGAGAATTAATTTCTTATTGAGGAACTGGCCACTCCATCTAGTCCACACTTCCACATTCTCCCTATAATATGGTATTTAATTAATGTAACTGAAACTAGGGAAAATTACAAAACTTGTTTTCTGCCATCATGACTTGATATCTAGAAAGTAGGTGATATCTAGATATGTAGAAGGACCTGATATCCATAAGGATGAACTCTAAGATGTGTAGAAAGGGGAATGGTTTTGTAATGAGGAGAGCCAAAGTTGGATTCTGCTTTGTTAATTGCTTGATTTATTTGTAGTACCATCATCTGTTACATAGGATTAAATTATAGGTCATTGCGAGCGTTGAGATATTTGGAAAGCATTATTTTTTTGTAGTAGATTTTTAAAATAAAAAGCCGTATCATTCCAGCTTTAGTAGGAAGCATTAAAAAGCTAATCAGAATTGGAAGAAATCAACTATACTTGTAAAATAACCCAAGTGAAACCAAGACAAGAAATTGTCAGATTAAAAACAAGCATCAGGTAAATGCCAGATAAACACAGGAGTTAACTTTACTAGTGTCACCCTCTAAAAAGCTGGGATGAAATCTATCACTTTTTTTTTTATCCCAAACCCTATGACTTTTTTACTGTGCTGTGCTGCTTTCAGATATATCATGTGATTTCTTCTTTCTAATGTTTAATCGCCCTCTGAGGTTGTGATTTGTTGATGGGATTTATTTTGCTCTTTCACACCACTGAAGGAAGATTTTATCTTTATTGCTTTGGAGTCTGAAAAAGTGAATGTGTCTTAAAAATATACGTCTAACTGCTTACAAAGATTAATGAGCCCTTGATCACTTCCTCTAAATATTATTCATAATAGATGGTTGCATTGTCTTCTCAACTGAAATGCAAGAAATAACAATGTAAAGAATACTGAAAATCTGAAGGATTGATTTCAAAAACAACATTCGTCACAACACTTCAGCTTCACTTGTGAGACCAGAATATAATTTTCTTTTGATCTTTTAATCTAATTATGAAGGTAATTTACTTTCTTAGAAGAATTTTTATGGCAACCAACTAAATTTTCTACTACAAATATTATCCAACACAGTTGAAGAGTATGAAAATCCAAATGTTGTAGAATCTTGCTAAGCTTCAGTATTACTGATTCTTGAAAAAAAGTTAGAGTTCTAATGTTTACAAGGCAGACAGAAACAGAAAGGAATTATAGAAGATAAAGAAGTGAAGGGGAGACCCAGTTGTGGTGGCTCATGCCTATAAGGCCAAGATGGGATGATTGCTTGAGTTCGGGAGTTTGAGCCCAGCCTGTGCAACATAGTGAGACGCCATCTCTACAAAAAAATAAAAAATAAAACATAGGTAGATGTGGTGGTGTGCACCTGTGGTCCCACCTACTAAGGAGACTAGAATAGGAGGACTGCTTGAGCCCAGACGATTGAGACTACAGTATGCAGTGCTTGAGCCACTGCACTCCAGCCTGGGCAACAGAATGAGATATTGTTTAAAAAAAGGTAAACAAATAAAGTGAAGAGGAGGAGAAAATATCTTTGACCTACCTTCACTAGAATTTACAAATTATGGAGCATCAAAATATGGTCCAGCATACTGGGATTGGAGAGCTGTCTACTACTGTAGTGAAGCTCCTTTGAACGAGTCATTTTGCTAGTTTGCATGTTACTTTCTTTAACTGTGAAAGTAGTTAAAGCTTCTCCACAGCTCTTTCATGCTTTCCAGGCAATTCAAGTTTCTTTACAGCTCTGTAATCATGTAGGGAGTTTATTTCACAGGCCATTTTATGTTCACAGATGATATGAATCTTAGGGCACATTCATCCTGTGTCCTGGAAGAAAAAAACACAAATAATTTAAAAGAGGAGTAAGAATATAATGTGATTCTGTTTTCTGTTCTCTTTACTTTCATTCTATATAATCCTTCCTGTTCATTTTGTTTACTACCAAGTCTTCCTATTTGAGACACTACCAAACATAGATAACAAACTCTAACTCATCCTCCACACTTCTGTTTCCAATTGTCACCGGGACTTGATTAGAATTTAATATAGTTTTAAAAATTCCTTGTAACCCATTGCCAGGTAACACCACCATTAAATCTGTACTTCCTTTTATGCTACTTAACAAGATTAGAATTGTATTTGATTACAGGTATTTTTTTTTATGCCTCCTTCTTGCTCACACATTCTTCTTTTTTACTTGCACAATTCTGTCAGTTCAATCTCCAAATTAGATTTCTTCTCATTCATACTCCTACTGTTGTGTTCACAAGTCTATGTTATAACAGAGTTTACTGTCCTTATCTTGAGTCTTTCTTCCTTATAAGTTGTTCTACATATTTTATTTATTTTTGTAACACACATATTGGATCATGTTCTACTCCTTTTGAAAGTGATCTGTGACTTTCAATTGTGAAGAAACTAAATATAATCTCAGTTTAGACTTGTCCAGGTCTTCATTTTTTGGCTTCATTGTTAATTCTATATCTCCCAGACATTCTGTATTTTATTCATATCAAACTATTTACCATTTCATAAATTCATAGTGTTAATCACAATAAAAAGAGACTCTATATAACTGTGGCTTAATCAATATGAAACTGTAATTCCGTGTCACATAGCAACCTAGATATAGATGATCAAGGGCTTATATGATAGATATTTCATGCTATTATTTTAGGAACCCAGATTCTGCCATCTGAATCACTGTGTCCCTTTCAGCATGATCAATGGTGACTTAGAACCATGTCCCTAATCCTGGCACCAAGAAAGAAGAAGTGATAAAAAAGATCACTCCCCCTGCCTTTAAAACATATCATGGAATGTCCATATATTACTTTCTCTCACATGTCATTGGCTACAGTTTAGTAACCTGGCCACATCTAGATGCATAAAACCCTGGGATGTGTCTTCTTTATATGTATCAAATATATCCCGAGTTTAAATTGCTATCACTTTGGTACAAAAGGGAAGACTAGATACTGAGGGAAACAGGAGTCTTTAGCATGTTTTCACAAACATTGTTACTGTGATTGTTGGTGGTCTCCTTCTTTTTCTCTTTCTTTATTTCTTCCCCCTCCTTTCTTCCCTCTTTTTCTTCCTTTTTTTCCCTTTTTTTCTTTCTCCTCTACCTCACCTCATTCCTGCTCCTTCTCTTCTTCTTAGCTCCCTGACTTCTCATTTTCTCCATTGATTTGGCCCTTCATTTAGCTCTGCCTCTATTGCTAAAATTCTTATTTATTGTTCAGGGCAAAGTCAAAATAATACTCTGTAAGACTTTTCAAGATACTAAATGTGTTAGTCCATTCTCATGCTGTTATAAGGACATACCTGAGATTGGGTATTTATAAAGGAAAGAGGTTTAATGGACTCACAGTTTCACATAGCTGAGGATGCCTCACAATCATGGGAGAAGGTGAAGGAGGAGCAAAGGCACATCTTACATGGCGGCAGGCAAGAGAGCTTGTGCAGGGGAACTGCCCTTTATAAAACCATCAGATTTTGTGAGACTTACTCACTATTATGAGAACAGCAAGGGAAAGACCCACCCCCATGATTCAGTTACCTCCCACTGAGTGTCTCCTACCACACATGGGGATTATGTGGGCTACAATTCAAGATGAGATTTGGATGGTGACACAGGGAAACCATATCACCACAATTCTAAATAAATATTTTCTTCTGATTTCCATTGACATATAATTTTATATATCAATATTTAACATACACTTTTAAAATCTTTGTATTCAGAATATGGATATGCTCTAAATCTTATTTTACCTTTGTATTCAAAACATGAGTATGCACTAAATGTTATTTCTATTTTGGTCTCTATAATATTTGTTTACATTGCCTTGTGTATAGTCAAATTTGAAAAAGATGTATTTGAGTATCTCTTTTTAGTACCTTTTTTTATTTCATTTTCTCTTATTAGCAAACAACACCAAACAAACCAAAAATAACAAGACTCAGAAATTAAGTAACTTGACTAAAATTATTTAGCTAAAAAATTGCAGAGAAATAATATAATTCACTGAATGACAAACTTGTCACATAAGCCAGTTTGCTGAAAGACAATTTGTGGAAATTAGATGAGCTCAATTATTAAGGTTTAAAAAATACTTCCTTCACATTCATGATGTTTATTCTGCTTTGTATTTGTTAGTTCAGCTCAGTTGCATATTATCTTTGAGTATTTACATTGTTCTGGTGTTTAGCATTTTTTTTTTAGATATGTGTCTTTTCTGTCAAAGCAGGGTATAATATTGTCTCTTTTGTCCCCCGTTCCCTACTCTCCCTGCCATCTTCTCAATTTTGCCTTTGAATCATTTCTTTCATCAGTCAGTCTGTGGAAGACCAAGGATTTTATAGGAGTCCAAAAATTATTTTGTTCTTTCCATTATACCTGTACTTCACTGGTTATACGCTCAAAAGTTTAGCTGAATTAAAACCCATGCTACCCTCTTGCTGGGAAATATAATGTCCTCTTTATCCATGTTAAATAATGGTCTTTTAATAACTTGTTAATTTTTTAATGACCAAATTTGTCTTTAATTTTTTAATGACCAAAATTGTTTTCTATATTTTGGTCCTATCTTCCTGGCCAGTATACATATCAAAATTGCATGATTGAAAACGTTTCATTAGTTAACTTTATTTGTAATCTTCATAAATAAGGAGACTTAGTAAGCTTTTTATCTAAATTTTCATATGGAAGCTTGGAGAATACATTTACTTTGCATTTTGAGCCGTCAAGCATCAGGCTACTATTTATCATCACTTGATCTGTTTCTGCATCCCTGTCCTTCCCAAATGATGGTAACTTTTTTGCTGGATGGTATCTAACTTCAAACTCAAGTCCGTAGAATTATTGGGCCAATCTTAATAAAGGAAAATCAGGAAGAAGATGATTACTTTCCAGCAAACCAGTTATGTACTCCCAATAAATTGTCCTGGCAATCATCTCTTAGAATTAGAGGGTGTCAGGAATGAATTCTGAATGCCTACACGGCTTCTGAGCTACAGTCTAGCTTTCCTCTAAGCCTTGTCCCCAACGTCAACCCAGTTTCTATTTTGCACTATTTAATTGATTACATTTTGTGTTGCATCCAAACAAATCTCTTGGTATATATTTATCTTTTACTAACAGAGACACACTATACTCTTTTTAAGCTCAATTTCTCTCTCTCTCTCTCTCTCTCTCTCTCTCTCTCTCTCTCTCTATCTCTCTCTCTCTCTTTCTCTCTCTCATTAACCTCCAAAGAAAGGGGCAGAATAAGAGCAAGGTACAGAAATCACCATAAAAACTTCTTAGGGAAACTCTTTGCTTCTATTTTCCGTGTACATTTATACCTTCAAAATGATTTATTAGTGATCAAAGTTATATAAGTAGGACTAGAAAAAGAAACACAAAACTAAGTCCTTAACCACAGCTAAGTTATACCTTTATAGAAAAGACAGATCATGTAAATTGTTATTTATTTAGCCCAGAGTACTTAACACATGCTTATTAAAAATATGACTTTTCTGGTTGACATTTAAAATTGTCAAGGTAAGCTACGAATAGCAGGATTTCTGCAAACTAGGCCACAATCTTACACAGTTATTTCCTATGAGTGGAGAATCAGAAAATATATTATGCTAAGGTCTTCAATTTAACATGGTTGATATTTCACCCTTGTTTTTTTTTTTCCAAGGCATTCTCTTTTCGTCTTATTGTTTTGTTTTGTTTTCTTTTCTCATTCCCTGGTGAATACTCAAAGCAATAAGCAGACACTAATAGATTACTCTGAGATGACTGGTTTATATTTGCCTCCCTGAAATTATAAATATTTGGACTGTTTTAAATGAAAAATAATAACTTTTGGCTGTATTCATTTGAAGAGATTTTTCCACAGTGGCTCAGGATTTTAAATGTGGTTTAAAAACAGTATACTAAAAATCCATCTAAACATTCTTGTTGCTGTTTAAAGAAGACAGACCTCATGTATTATAATTCTATTCTATTTTATTGGAATGAATTCAGAAAATATGGCCCACCAGGTGGGATCAAAGGGTTTTGCTACTTCTGAAGAGATTAGCATATAAATTCATCACAACTTATGGTTAAAGGATCTTTTACAGGTGTGACAGCTTCTGTATCTTGTTGCCCTAGACCAATTTAATAGTATGTTGAGTTAGCTGCTTTGGCAGAGATATTTAGCTGTTTAAAAAATATCTACACAGTATATATTCAATGAGAATTTTATTATAATTGCAATAAATTCAACAGTTTTGTCCCATGGGGAGTCAGGAAGATGAAGTTCTCTTTCCCAAGGAAGAGTCAAGATCATAGATGCTAAACTTTCTGGTGGCTATTTACACTCAAAATTCCTCAAATTATTACGATTAACTTCATTTTTTTCTACTATTTTCCTATCTTTACCTTTCCTCATTTTTGAACTTTACTCTTAGTTATACAAAATTGAAATATTATCATCTCCTTCAGTGGTAAAATATATGAATAAAGGAAGTCAGAAGAATCTAAGTGGTCTCAAATGAAAATATTGAATAAAGTTTCATAAATTCCACAACCATTTCAGCAAATATATCATGTATTAAGCTTTGAAATTGCATGCAGGTTTATGAGTTCACCACATTGATTGGGTAATGTATTGGCTTTCTACTGCTGTCCTAGCAAATTACTACAAACAACGATTTATATTACAAATCTATTATTTTACAGTTCCGGAGGTTAGAAGTGTAAAATTAGTCTCAGTAGGCTAAACTCGAGGTGTCGGTAGGGCTGCTTTTCCTACTGGAGTCTCTAGGGGATAATTTATTTCCTCGGCTTGTCCAGCTTCTAGGGGCCACTTGCATGCCTTGGCTCGTGGTCTCCTTCCATCTCCAAACCCTGCAATGGCAGGCCTGGTCTTTCTTGCATTGCATCTTTCTGGTACTCTCCGTTTTTTGAATTCCCTTTTCATTTACAAGAAACTTTATAATTACAATGGCGCCATCTGATTAACCGTGGATAGTTTCCTCATCTCAAACTCAGCTCATTCACAGCTTTAATTCTACCTGCAATCTTAATTCCCATTTGACATATCATATATTCACAGGTTTAGGGAATTAGGAAATGAGGGATCATTTATTCTGCCCACCACAGATGACTGTGACGTAAAAAAAGAAAAGGAAATAAGAAGGTGCAAAAGAAAATAAGTCAATCAGAAAAGCAGGTGCTAGTCCCATCTCTGCAGCTACCTAGCAAAGTGAACTCAGAAGAGCTATTCATTTTCTCTGCTTTACAGTTAATAATTTTAATAAATAAATAATAACAACTAACATTCACTGGACGCCTTTTGCCATTGGTTTATAAATACACACACTCTTTCACTCACACACAAATACATACACATAATATAATCTTATTTAGTCCTCCAAACAATGTTACCCCTACTTTTCAGATAATCAAACTGAGACAAAGAGTGCTTATGCAACACTTCCTGATCAGTCAGCAGTAAATACAAGAGGCATAATTTAAACCATGAAGTGTTGTCTAAAAGTCCAGCATCTTTTATTATTAGGTTATACTGCCCTTTTGGAGATAGGAAATAAATAATTTATCTTTTCATTTATTTATTAACATAAATCAATAAATATTAATTGGACATCTATGGTAAACCAGTAACTCTGGTAAGCATTGGAAATACGATGGTGAACAAGCAAAACATAGTTTCTGTCTCTGTGAGTTGAAATACAGACAAGATGGAATATAAACATTTGTTCCTGTAATCTACTGTTATATAACAAACCAGCCCAAAACTTAATATCTTAAAGCAATTATTTAATTACCTCTCATGAGTCTGTAGGTTTACAGATATCAGCTGGGCAGTGTTGCTATGTGTAAAAATCTAAGAGCGTTCACTCTCATGGCTGGCAGTTGCAGGCTGGAAGTTGGAAACTCGCCATGTGACTTGGACTTCTAATTGCATGATGACTGCATCCTAAGGAGTGTCCCAAGGACGCATGTTCTAAGACAGAAAGCAGATGCTGCCAGTCCTCTTTAAGACTAGGCCAGGGGCTTAGGTAAGGTCACTTCTGCTGCATTCTATTGGCTAAGCCTCCATAGAGTGAGTCTATATGCAAGAGAAGAAGAAACGTATTTCAATCTTTAATAGGGCTGTGACCAAGAAGCTGTAGCCAACTTTATTCCGCCACAGTCAGAACATGGAAAGCAGGTGGGAGAGCTTTATGAGATGAAGCTAGGAGAGGAAATCAGTGTCCAAATCTAGCAAGGCCTCATAGCAATTTTAGAATCTAAAATGACAACAGTAGAAAGACTTTTGACAGTTTTAAGAAGGATATTTAAGCATAAATCAGAAATAAATTATGGATAAGATCACCTTGGAAACAAGAGTGAAATTCCAGGGTAGGAAAAATGGTGACTTAGACTAGAAGGGTAGGTAGGGATGAAGGGAAGTCATATCTGAATATTGTTTAGAAGGTATATTTAAGAAGTCATGGCGAATGATGCATGTGGAAAGTGCGGTAACAGAAAGCAAGGCTGTTCCTTCAGTCTTGTTAGCTTAGAGTGTTATTTATTGAATTAGTTCTCAATGGAAGAGAGGAAGGCTCTGAGGGAAAATGATGAGTTCAGTTTTAGAGCTATTTATTGAACTTAAGAGGCTCATAAAACAGACAATGAAAGTTGTCTAAAACGTAATCAAATATATGGTCTGGGATTCAAGAGTAAGATCTGGGCTGGCAATGGAGATCTGATTATTTTCTGCACTGCATAACTGAAACTATGATTGTGGATGAGAGTACCTAAAGTGAGAGTGTGGTTCAGAAAGAAAAGTATGCTTAGGACATTAACCAAAAGGTGATGGTTAAGACAGAAGGTGAAAGTCAAAGGTAACTGAGAAAGACCATCCAGGAAAGTAGGAAAACAGTACTTAAAGAGTATGGTGTCATGGAAGGCAAGTAAATCCAGTTTCCAGTAGGTTATGGGGGTCTCTGTGGAATGCTGCTGAGAGGTGAGTTTGTTAGCCAGAGACGCAGAAAGCCCTTGGAGACCTTCGCAGATGAATTTGGTAGAGTGAGTATGGTAGGCCTGTTGGAGTGAGTTAATGAGAGATGGAAAGTGAGCAAATGGAGATCAGGTATGGGCCATGTACTTATCTGGAGACATTTGGCTGTGGAGAGAGAAGAGAGTGGAGAATGTGGTGTTCAGAAAAGTTGTTCTATCTTTTGAGAGACTTGAACAAGAAAAGAAATCAGTTAAAAAAATAAAGGAATTGGACAGGTGCAGTGGCTCATGCTTGTAATCTCGGCACTTTAGCACTTTCGGAAGCTGAGGTGAGAGGATTGCTTGAGGCCAGGAAATGAGTCTGGATGACAGAGTGAGATCTTGTTGCTACAAAAATATTAAAAAATTAGCTGAGTGTGGTGGTGTGCGCCTGTACATTCAGCTACTTGAGTAGGCTCAGCTACTTGAGAGGCATAGTCAGAGGATCACTTGAGCCTAGGATTTCCAGGTTACGGTGAGCTATACTTGTGTCACTGCACTCCAACCTGAGCAACAGAGTGAGAACTCATCTCAACTAAAAAAAAAGAAAAACAAAGAAAGGAAATGTTAAGAATCTAGGCAAAAGAGAATGCTAGCTTTATGTTAAAAAAAAAAAATGTTGGGCTAGGCATGGTGGCTCATGCCTGTAATCCGGCACATTGGGAAGCCAAGGGGGACAGATAATGAGGTCAGGAGGTCGAGAGCAGCCTGGCCAATATGGCAAAACCCTGTCTCTACTAAAAATACAAAAATTAGTTGAGTGTGGTTGTGTGCGCCTCATCCTGCTGCTGTTATTGATATTTTTCTAATTAACATTAAACATTTTTCCTGTATGTTAAAATTTAAAAATATGACCATGTCTGTGACTTGGCATGTATATGAGTGGTTAGTTTATTGTCATTGTCTGTTTTTTCTTGGAACTTTTGAATTAAGAAATGGCATAGTGTATTTGTCCTTGGGAATTTTTTGCACTGTCACTTGTAAGAGTAGAGACTATCTTGGAATCAGAAGATTTTAACTTTAAGAGCACTTTTTTTGAATTCTTCTTGACATGGCTGAGTAACCAGTTTCAGGATTTCTTTGAAATTTTAGGACTTTGAAATTGAAATGATCTCAACTTTTGAATTTTTTATGTAAAAAATTATGTTAAAGGAATTATGTTAAAAAAATTATGTTAAAGGAACCCTTCATATGAAAAGTTGAAGTACTGAAAGGAGAGATGATCAAAGTTTATAAGATTCGGAAGATAATAAACAAGAACTTACCCAACAAATTTTATAATGTTATAATTAAAGAACACACTTTGACAAGAAAAAGAGATTTAGAGCAATTAAATGAAATATTACTTTAGTCTGTTTTAAACTCATGAAATACTAAAGAGGTGGGGCACATAAAAATACAAACAGATCCAAGGGGATTCATGAATGAGATAGGTCTTAAGTAGTTTTTGTGTTGTTCAAGGTCATATTGAATGTTTGGAAAATGGCTTCATGTATTTTCACAAAATTGTCCTTCTGCATGACGCAGATAACAAGTTACATATGCCCAAGAGGAAGCATGGTGTTTCTAGCATGGGACTGGTGTTTTACGTTTTCATGTTCTGGAAGTTAATAGTATCAAATATTATTGAAATAAGTAAACTCACTGCCTAAATTAGAATCTTAGTTCTGTGGCTTATGTAAATGTGCATCCTTGAGCAAATTATTTAATTTTGTTGTGTCTCAGTTTTTTATAGTGAAAAATAATAGTATGTACCTCAAAATATTTTAATGAAAAATATATGTATTAACACACATAAGGAACTTGTCTTTACTGTTGCTCTTAAACCAAGATACTGTATTATTGGTTTTATTGAAATGGAATTTAAAATATTTAAAGCAATTTCAAACTGAGCTCTATACTACTACATAAATAACTAAGGAAGGATACTATACTCCAGAAATTCCTTCCCTAAAAATATAATTTATCTTGTATTAGTTTTTTAATCCAGCAGATCCTATTTACTAATCTGTTTAATTTAATTTTATTCCATCTGAGTAAATTATTAAGCTTTAAATTCAGGGAATAATTTTGCTTATTCTAAGAATATAAGTTGTCTTTTCTTGTTGGTGATTTAGGAAAACAATAGAAAGTGATTTAAAACCAAGAAATGAAGGAAATTGTATAAAAGTGACATAAATAGGCCTGTTCTCTTTTTGAATTTGGAAAATGGTATGGGCATGGGTTGGAGACAATTAGAAAGGTAAAAGTATTTCATGTAAAACCCACCTACCATATGTGCATGTATGTATATGCATGCACCTCCATAAACATACATGCATACACAGAAATTCTGTGTTACATATACATACACACACATACAAGTACACACACATACTATAGGCTATAGATTAGTGAGGATAGTGATGGTATGGGTGGTTCAGTTGGGATAGTTCTTTTTTATACTCTCCTTACCCCTCCTTTAATCAATACTCTCATTCTATTTGATGCCAAATGGAAAAGAAGATGAAAAACATTTGTGGAAGACACATAAAACCATCTTTAGCATCAAGAAAGGTCAAAACTAGGTTTCCTCCTTGGAGGAAAGAGAAAGATGAAACCTGAAAAAACCTGAATGACCTAACTATGGTCTAGGTAGACAGAAATTATCATAGTTGTTATTAAAGTCCTATGTTTTCTTCCTCCCAAAACAGTTCTGAGAAACAATCATTTAATTTGAATGTTAGAGCTTAAAAAAACTCAGAAATTATCTAGGAACATTCACTCATTTTATAAATTAGTAAGCTTACCTCTAAAATCTTAGAGGTAACTTGACCCAGATCTCAAAGGGAACCAGGAGCTGAAGTAATAGTAGGGGTCTAGACTCTTCACTGGCCTGAACTGTTCATCATAATCACCACTGCAGCTTCCAAAGAGGCATGACATGAGCTTTCAACTGATATCTTTTCTTTTCTTAGCAGTAGATACAAGCCTAGGTACTTCATCATTCAACAAGTATATTATCCTTTAGATATTAAATCAAAATTATTTGAAATTTTATTTTTTGAAGACAGTTATAGACTGCTTAACTATCTTAAAATGTAAATTTAAATGTATCTGTTAAATTTTACTTATCTTAAAATGATTTTTATTCAGTATCTACAGGCTTTATCTGATGTAGTTGTCTTTTTTTGCTATAATAGAGACTGCATGATATACTTTTAAGCTTTCTTTTATGCTCACATATAAGTACCTTGAAAAGTGGGCCCATCGATTTTTTATAAATGAACTCAGATTTTTCTATCTTTAATAATTCAGAACTGCTTTCTATTAATATCTGACTTTTTTCCATTAAAAGTGGCTTCTTAAAAGGCTTTATGTAAAGTGATTTTGATAAGATTCCCTTTATAAGTATAAACTGTTTTCATAATTAATTCAAATAATGCTCCTTACATTTGTATAACTTTTAACTTCATATATGATACTCTGTTTTTCTGAGTGAGGATTGGAGATTTATGTGGCAGAGGAGAATCCAAGTGCTTCCCTCCTTCCACTGCCTTGTGCCTTTCCAGAAAGTTGGTATGTGTTCCATGTAATGACACCTGGAAGTCCTGCAACTCTAAAAGGCTGTAGGCCATTCACTTCAAGGTATTGGCTCATGCTGAGAACATACCACCTAGCAGTCTCCACCGTCTGTGCTTTCAGGATTCTTTTTGGCAGGGAACTCAGAGTGTTCAGTTTGTGTTAGAAATTGTTGAATAGTTAAAACATGTCAGAGGCTGAGTCATATTTTCCTTGATAATTAAAATAACTTAAATATCACCAAACAAATAATATTTATGAGCAAATAGCTCATTGTTTTATTCACATATTTAAGACTTTTAAATCTTTTCTGACCACATTCTAGGCCATCTTCTGTGCTCCCCACTGATGGAAAAGTGAAATATAGTCTTTAACTCCAACTCATACTCTGGCTGGAAAGACACACAAGTGAACTGATTATAAGACCATGACACCTTATGTGCACCCTTACAGTGAAGGATTACACAGAGTGCTACAGCAGCGCCGGGAACATTGGACCCAGACTGGATGTCAGGAAGGAGTTCCAAAGAGAAGTGAAGCATTAAGGTTAAATTTGGAGGAGGAGGAGGCAGTCTGTAGTGTAGTCAGGAGTTGAATGTGTGGGGAATAGAAAGACTCACAACTCAGTTGCTGGGTTAAAAAAACATGGTACTTTACTGGAACTACAATTTATTTTTCTTTTGCATTGTACATTTTTAAATGAGCTGTTTATTGCTATGAGATTTTTTTTTTAATTATTAAGCAAAGTTCAGGAAACATCTGATTCATTTGGATGAGAACCAAACATATTAGAATATAGACTGTTACTGGTTAATACTAGTAGCTTATTGAGAGTAGAAAAAACTCATGCAGAAACTTAAAGCGCTTTTTCTGTTTTCTTACTCAATAACAATCAACACGGAAGTCTTCTATGACCCTATATAGGTGGGGTTTCTTCACACACCAGGCAAGCAGTAATTTCTGTAGCAGAAACCAGATAGGTACCCTCCAATTTAATTCTGACACAGTCTACCTTGAGATAGCATCAGATCCCAGTGGTTGAAGTCTCAGTCCTCAATAACGTTCTCCTCTCTGCTGTGGCTTTCACATGCTAATCACAAGCCACAGGTTGTTTTTGCTGTGTGTTGGAAGCTATAAAACAGGGTTCCCATGATACTCTTTTGGAGTTTGATTAATTTGCTTAAGTGGCTCACAGAACTCAGGGAAAACATTTACATTTACAGGTTTATTATAAAGGTTATTACATAGGATAAAGATGAAGAGACAGGTAGGGTGAGGTAAGGGAGGCTACTCCACCCTGCAGAAACCTCCACATATTCTGCTATCTAGAAGTTCTCCAAATTCTGTCCTTTTGAATTTTTATGGAGGCCTCATTACATTGGCATGATTGATTAAGCAATTGGTCGTTGGTGATCAACTTAGCCTGCAGCCCCTTTGCCCTCCTGGAGGTTGTGGGTGGAGCTAAAAGTCCCAACCCTCTACAGGCCTTGGTTTTTCAGGCAATCATCCTCTGTCCTGAAGCTACTTAGGGTTGCCAGCCATCTGTTACCTCATTTGCCTACAGAAAAACATCACTTTGAAGTTTCTAAGGATTTTTAGGAGTTGTTTGCCAAGAAACAGGGTTAAGACCAAATATATATTTTACAATATCACACTTTTGCTGTTTTGTTTCTGCAAAGATTGCCTTTTAGAATTGGAAAAAAGGACTTTTGGAGAACATAATTTTGTTTTATGCAAAGTAAGCACCCATAGATTAAGAAAAATTCAATAAACTCTGGTGACATTGTACATCAATCAGCTATGAGTTGTTTATTTAAAAATAATTTTTGTTATTTTCAATATTTATATTGTCTTGGGTTTTACAGCTACCCTAAGAAGTAGCTAATGTTGTTTACAAATAAAGAATCAGCATGGTAAAGGGAGGGCAAATGACTGACCAAAATAAAAAAGCAGGACTTCTCGTCTCCATACTGGTGTGAAAAGACCTTAGAATTTGCCACTCCAGTGAACCAAGTTAGAATCTGAGCAGAAAAAATCAACACCTATTCTTGATATAACACAGAAGTGAAGTCACAGGGCAATTTGCCACCTCTAATATTGGAGAGACACATGGGCAGATACATCAGAGAATCACAACCTACTGGAGCAGAAACCCATAAGGAGAAACCTCCACAGGAAGAAGTAGGAAAGTCTGAACTGTAATTGAAAAATTGTTGCAGGCTCAGTATGGATAAATCTTTGAGTTAAAAACTCCAGGGAGACCCAGTCATTGCTCACTCCCTTCATCACTTTAATGCATTTCACCTCCTAGAGTTCTACCAGATTCTCACAGTGAATATCACAGAAAAATCGACTTGTGTGTGTGGCAGGGAAAGGGGAAAATGGCTATTTAAAAATATACAAGAGCATTCTGTTCATCTTAACGAAAGCCTGCCCTCAAGAGAAACTATTTCACCAAAGCCTAATATAATGGGGTTTTCTCAGAGCCTAACTGACCTAGAGAAGGGGAAATACTTAACACCGCCCTCTGCCAAACATCCTATCTCATTAAAGGTCATGGAAAATAAAAAAAGATTAAAATAAAAATACAGTATAACAAATATGTACATAGTATTTATATTAGATTAGGTATTATAAGTAACAGAGTTTATTTAAAATATATAGGAGGATGTGTACAGTTTATTTGCAAATATTATACCATTTTATCTAAAGGAACTAGAGCATCCACATATTTTGGTATGTACGTGGGGTCCTGGAATCAATTCCCTGCAGGCACCAATGGCGAACTATATTTACATAGGTTCCTTTTACCCAGTACATCATGTCTAGAAAAATAGGAGGGATACTAAAAGGCAAAAAACAGCTGGAACAGACAGAGCAAGCATGAGCACCAGAGTAAGCTGTGGAAGGAATATTGGAATAGTCAGATGATGAATTTAAAATATTCGTGATTAATATCCTAAGAGCTTCAATGGCAAAAGTAAACAGTATATATAATGTAAGTATAGATAGGAATTCTAAGAAAGAATAAAAAAGAAATACTAGAGATCAAAAGCATTGTAAGAGAAATAAAGAATACCTTGAAAGGCTTGTTAGTAGACTGGAATGGCTGAGGAAAGAATATCTAAACTTGAGGTTATGTCAGACACTTTCAAAACTGAGAAATAAAGAGAAAAAACGATAGAAAAAGTAGAACAGAATATCCAAGAACTATGGGACAACTACAAAAGGCGTAACATACATACACATAATGGGAATATCACAAGGAAAATAAAGAACAGAACTAATAATGACTGAGAATTTTACCAGTTAATGTCAGACGTTAGACTACACATTCAAATCTCAAAGAACACCAATCAGAATAAATGCCACACGCATATACACCATGAAATACTATGCAGCCATAAAAAATGATGAGTTCATGTCCTTTGTAGAGACACGGATGAACCTGGAAACCATCATTCTCAGCAAACTGACACAAGAACAGAAAATCAAACACCACATGTTCTCACTCATAGGTGGATGTTGAACAATGAGAACACATGGACACAGGGAGGGGAGCATCACACACTGGGGTCTGTCCGGGGGAAATAGGGAGGGACAGTCGGGGTGGGGACCTGAGGAGAGACAGCATGGGGAGAAATGCCAGATATAGGTGATGGGGAGGAAGGCAGCAAATCACACTGCTATGGGTGTACCTATGCAACAATCTTGCATGTTCTTCACATGTAGCCCAAAACCTAAAATGCAATTAAAAGTAAACAAATAAATAAATAAATAAATAACTGCAAGAGAATAAATTTGTGATTTTAAGCCTACATGTGTGGGAACTTGCTATAGCAGAAATCAGAAACTAATACACATGCCAAGAAGAAGGTGGTGGAAGCACGCTCTTGTGACCTGGAACACAGGGAAGAAATCAGCAGAAAAGGAGAGACCCCGGACAAATACCCAGACTCACTCTTCTGCCTCTCCTCACTCCTTTATGTAATTACCATCCAGGCTTAAGGAGTTCATGAACTGGAGGTTGGGGGTTGTTAGTGAAGAGAAAGTTATTTCTGGATGAGAAGTTAAAATCTATATCCACATCTGAGCTGGACCCACCTTCATGATCTCAATGTGCTTCTGGGTTTTGTGTGTGTGTAAAATAGAAAGGGGAATGTGAATGTCTCTCCTATATCCATCCCCCTTCCGAGAATGGAGAACATCCCTTCTGCCTCCTCCTTCTTGCCCTGTCCAGCCAGCATCCACAAGGGACAGTCCATCACCACAGCCTCTACCCGGTGCCTCCTTCCCACCCCAGCAAGAGCCAGCAGCCATCCATTCTTAGCTCTTACTCATCTCTTTAGAGCGATGAACACCATCGTTAGGAGGCTTTCATTATCAGCGGCTTGCACGCAGCTGATGTTGATTTGATAGAATCCAATTTAGCATCCCACTCTGGGCTCTGCTCCATAAGCGTTTGGGTTTAGCATGCACAGGCAGTTTGATGCTGTCTTGATGGCCTTTTAAACGGCTGAGAAAATTGCTGGCATGGCAATTCAGTGGCAGGCGGGCTCCGGATGGGTGGGGCTGGAGGAATAACGGAAGGAGCAAGAGACCAAAGGGACATTTCAGCCCATCACTGTAAAAGGCAGCTAAGTGTTTGGGAATCACACATTGAAAGTGAAGCAGCAACAGACAAAACCTCCAGAGTGTCTGAGGGGGCTTGGCCTGATGGGACCATGGTGGCTTCTTCTGGCAGGCCTAGGACTGCCCCCAAAATCAAAGTGCCTGTGAAGGGCACTTCACCATCCACATGCTGCTTTCCTTCACCATCTGCCAGTTCCCTGCAGAATGGATAAACTTCCTAAAGAGCTGTGCTGTGCTGGTAAACCTTTAACTTCTGGATCTCCAAGTATAAAAGTCCTGACCTGTAGCATTTGCCCTTTAACCTGGTGTAAATACTCCCACTATGCCAATTTCAAGCTACTAATGAGATGCTACTGAATGCAGACTTGGGAAGAGATGTCCTCGATGAATTCTGTGGGTTTGAGGGTCATGAGGTTATGCTGAATTTGAGCCCATTTTATAACTGAACAAGCCCAAGTCCTGAGTGGTTCTGATTTAGTCATGAGCTAATGGATAAAGCCTTTGCTCCAACAATGGGCCATAGATGCAAGGCCGCTACACCTCTTTGCTATGGACAGATGCGCAGATCTGAAAGAGCACTGTCTGCGCCAGAGCTGGGAACGCAATAGACAGGCGGCCACACCCTCTTCCCCACCCATAACCCACACACTGTATTTGAATGTGTGCCTTCTCCTGGGGAAGGGAGAGGCATGGGACATGACGGTGAGGGCAGGGCCACCTGCTCCTGGGAGACAGGGGACAGGAGAGCTCCTCTTTCCCCTGCAATCTGATTTTAGTTCAAGAGGCTGGATGGCCTGAGAAGCCTTTTTCCTTCCTACCTGGCTCCTTGCTTTCTCTGTCTAACCAAAGATCTCAGAAAATCTCTGGCTTGAAATCTTCCCCCTCCTGAGAGGTAGTGGGGGATATGTGTGTGTGTGTGTGTGTGTGTGTGTGTGTGTGTGTGTGTGTGTGTGTGTGTGTGTGTGTGTGTGTGTCTCCACCTCTAACCTCTGGCTCTCTTCTTCTCTCCTCTAATTGGGCGCTGGGTTTTCACCCCAGAGGCTAGAGGC
Source organism: Cheracebus regulus (assembly GCA_963574635.1). Classification (NCBI taxonomy): domain Eukaryota; kingdom Metazoa; phylum Chordata; class Mammalia; order Primates; family Pitheciidae; genus Cheracebus; species Cheracebus regulus. Next base: position 39,404 of record CAUYQU010100097.1, read on the forward strand.
ATTGGGGGACGCAGCAGTAACCCAATGTCCCTCATCCCCCCTTGGCCCACCTTTGATTGCAGCCACAGGTGCAGTGCAGAGTTGCAGGCCAGCTCAGACACACCCCACTGACAGTGTCCTACTTCAGCAACACAACACTGGGCTCACCTCCTTCTGCCCCCAGGGCCTTCTCTGTCACCATGTGTTAGACCTGCAAGCAGCAGCTGCAGCCCGAAGCACAGGGGAGTTTATGACCCCAGGGCAACAACCACCCAAACAGGATAGGAGCCAGTGGGAAAAAGCCTCAGCCTCCCCGTCTTCAGGCAGGCACTCCGGGGCATCCTCCCGGAGTTGCTCCAGAAGCCCCAGCAAGACCAAGACTCCATGGCCTAGCTTTTCTCTGCTGCCCCCTCCTGCTTCTTGAGTCACCTCCCACATAAACTACAGATACCAGCAGGAGGCAGCCAAATGCCTAGGCAGGTAGGGTGGGTCCCCAGTGAAACCACCACCAAGCTGAAGACAGTTTAAAGCCTGAAAGCCAAGCTACAAGTCAAATCCACAGGCCAGATTGAGACCCTGTCTTCCCATTTGGTGCACTTGCCTCTGATTGATTTCCACCTTTCACCTATTTTATATCTACCTACCCTTTCCTAATGGGTTTTCTACACCGTCGTGCCCATCTTGGAGTGGTGTCTTCACTTTAACCTTTTTTGCATACTCACAAACCAATGAGCGTGTACTTCCCATTCTGAGTCCATAAAAAGCCCTGAACCCAGCCACACTGAGAGAAAAATCACACAACTGCTGGGGTGAAGGACCTCCCCCATCCCACTCCACATGCCCTCTCCACTGAGAGCTGCTCCATAGCTCAATAAAATCCTTCGCTGTCCGTTGTCACCCGTCAACTGTCAGTGTATCCTCATTCTTCTTGGATACAGGACAAGAACTTGGGAACCACAAAATGTGGGTACAAGCTATAATACCAGCAGGAGGGTGGGGAGGTGCATTGCTGGCTAGAGGTCCCGGCTTGCAGAGTAACCAAGAAAATTCCTGGGTCACCAGCTGTACCCACTCCTTGTCTCAGGCTCTGCTTTCAGACATAAATGCAAACCTTCTGAGCTGATGCCATGATTCTCCCCATTTTACAGATGAGGAAACCAAGACAGTCACCAGAGTGATTGTCTATCCACCCAGTGTGCCCACAGGACAGGGATTCCTGGAGCTGCAACCACAGCCCACATTCACTGAGATGGCTGGGACGGGGCTGCCCATACCTGGAAGTCACCTCAGTCATAAAGAACGCCCCATGATCAGTGGGTGGCTCTCTCTGTTTGTCCCTGAACTGTTCTCTCCGAAAAGAAACCCTCTGAAAGTTTTAGCTCATTTTTGTTTTGCTTTTGTTAATATATACATGGATGCACATATACAACATACATATATGTGTATAAATCTATATGTAAATCTATATGTGTGTAAATACATATTAACAAATGTGTCTGTGTGTGTGTGTATGTGTGTGTAGTTGAAAGATTGGAAAGAAATTTTCCAAAAAGACAACAATACTTATTCCTGGATGGTGGCAGATGATATTCCTATTCTGTGTGTGTTTTTCTGTCTTTTCTAATTTTTTCCACAGTGAGATGTTATCCTGGTAAGAGGCAAAAGCATTATTGTTTTTAAAAACATATCAAACCTCTTTGAGGGAATTCATCATTAAAGTAAAACACTGACTGCTAGACAGCAGGGGCCCTTAGCAGGCATGTAAAACTCCATCCCAGCAGCAAGCCCATCACTTCCAAGGAAACCCAAACAGTAGAGAGGAAAGAGGGCAGAGAGAAAAGGAAAAGGTCAATGTGGAGGAAGGGAAGATTTAAAAGTCAGACAAAGTGCCCTTCCTCAGACACGCAGGTACACTGGTGTAGGAAAGGGGGCTGGGAGAAGAGGGATGGGGACCCAGTTACCATATGGGGCATGGGTAGTATGCACCAGCCATGGGACAGTGGAGATGATTTAAGGACATACAGGACTCAGGTTTGAATAAGAGGCTGGCAGAGAGCCAGGGATGGGCAAGACCTTAGCCTTTGCAAAGGTACAGTAAATATATTAGGCAACATTTGCCATCCCATTATTGGGAGATTTCCATTCACCACGGAGTGCTGAGAAAAAAGAGTATTTGTCCCAGGTCAGCAATTCTCCTTTGTCCACTCATCCCACAAATTGGGATGGAGCACCCCGCTCCTGCCACTGCACTGTCAGCTCCAGGAGTTCAGGACCACAATGGCCTTCCTTACTGTTGTTCCCCCACAGCCGTTGGCACAGTGACTGGTGGACATCTAATAACTGGTGTGAATAACAGAAAATCCAACCAGCACCCCACCTCATACAGAAGAGGCTGTCAGTCTGGGTGGAAAGAAAAATTAATCCAAAGACCTGCGTTTTTATCTCTAGCCTTCTAGCAAACCACCTCACGTACTTTGGGAGGTCAGCTATTTCCTTTATGATTCTTCTCAGACCAGGACGAGAGCGCCAATAGGAAGAGCTTACATTAAAAGAAAATCTGAAGAAAGAATACACACCATCTGTTATATACTCGTTGTTCCTTAGGATAAAGAACTGGCATAAACAGAGGGCATAAATCCGTCCTGCCCTCAAATGCTAGAGCCACGGGAGAGTCTAAGGAAGTGGCCCAGACAGACCATGGGGCTCAATGAATACTGAGACGAAGGCGGTGGTTGTTGGTGGGGGCTGGGACGGCACTGGGCTGAGTGTGGATCCTTCTGCTTCTCTTCAATGGCCTCTCCCCTGGGATCTCGTGGTCTTAATGGAGGCTGCATTAGCTAATCTAGTGATTCAATTAGTTCTAAATGCTCCTGGCCTAAGAAGGAGGGACAGGCAGGTGGGGATTTGCTGACTCCTATTTGCCGGAAAGAGTTTCCCAAGACAATGGAGATGCAATTTGAATTCCCAAGCCCCCCCTTCCTTCTCCATTCAAGAGCCCCTGGGTCATCCACCCAAATGAGATCATGCCTGTGAAAGCACTCTGTAAACTCTTTTTATTACTCATTCCCTCCTGGGGGGAGAGCCCCCCACTGCCTTCTGCAGCCACTTTATGGCCCAGAGGTAAGGGAGCTGTCCTCAGGCAGAAGGACCAACAAGTTTTTGAGGGGAGACCCCAGATCTAACCCCAAGAAATACCAGCCTACTGGTTTTTCTGACTTTGTAGAATGTAAGTGATTTGATCTTCTGCAGCAAACATCAACTTTTTCTCTTATGACAGCTCTGCTCAGTTCTGGGCCACACTACTCAGATGGAAAACACTGCATGACTCACGTGGGAACACAGACACAAACTGTCTCTACCACTATTTCCTCTAGTGACCTTCTCCCCCGGAGAGACCTAACTGCAAAGGCAAGGAGCACATCTTAGGTGGCCGTTCCTAGAGAGCTCTACTCAGGACCTGGTAGGAAGAGACAGAAGAAAGAAAATGTAAAAGAGAGGTCAGCAAAACAAAGGACAAAATGGCATGGAGGTGAGGCAGCCTCTGCCATCTGGAGTCCTTATTCTCTTCGGAGGAAGATGCGCTTATTGTTACTAGCTCCCTGGAAGCTGTTGGAATTGGGAGGAGTCGCTTTACCCCTTTGATCTCAATTCCTCCTGTGTAAAATTCGAGGATTCGATTGGAATAGTGATTCCAACTTTGGTTGTGCATTGGAATCAGCTGGGAAGTCTTTAAAACCATGCATGCCTTGGCCCTACATACAAAGATTCTAAACTAATTGGCTTGGGAATGAAGTCTGGACATGAGATGATTTTTCTTTCTTCAGGTAGTGATGTGCTGGTAAACCTAAACATACTCTCAAAATAAAAAGAGAAAAAAGATCTGATCCGTAGAATTTGACAATTTCCATAGCGTAACTATTCCCACTCTGGCACCAACAAGTGTAAAGACTAGCAGACCGCTGTCTCTTAGGGATTCTAAGGGGAACTGCTACAGCAGCTACTTTGGGAAGAGGCACTTACCTGGGCCCAGGGAGCATCAAATCCTCAGAGGAGAGGAGAGAAGAAAGGGTCTGGTCATAACTCCCATGGAAATGCCCCCAGTCAACCCCCTTTCCTCTCACCCAATTCTCCCCACCAAAGGCGCTCACAGTGGTTTGTGGAAATAAAGAGCAAAGAAGGAATGAAAGTCCCAGCGGCCCCTAAATGCTATCAAGGCCACTTCCAGGAAACAACCTCTTAGCTGTCCATCTCCTTTTTTTTCCCATATGGAAAATCTCTTTAACACTGAAAGCAGTCAGCCAGTCATCTGAAAGGTCAATTTTTCACACATTATCCACTTTCATTAGCAGTAACATCAAGAACTGTTTTCCCAGAAGACATTCAGAACCTCTGTTAGAGCCAGGGTGGGAAGAGAAGGGGCAGCGGGAGGGACCAGTGGGAAGAAGGAAGACCTCTGCTCCTCCTAAGCAATGGCGGGGTCTTGGACGTTTCACCTGGGGCCAGGTCTCAGCCTCTCTTCTTCCTCTCCTCTGAGATTGATCATCTTGTATTCAACTACATTTAGCAGCATTTATTAAGCACATTCACCAATTCAGCTCTGTGCTATTTTGAGAATTCGGTTTTTTTAGTGGAAACGACTGTCCTTTGGGACTTTAACAACTAGTAAGAGAGTCTCTAAGTCAAGAATAAGGGAGAAACCAGCAAGCTGAGGAACGCTGTCGTGTGTCAATCAGTATTAGATTGGTGCAAAAGTAATTGTGGTTTTTGCTGTAAAAGTAGAGGCAAAAACCTCAATTGTTTTTGCACCAGCCTAATATGATAGTTGGGTACAGGGTCCACATACGAGTGTTGGTGAAATTCAGAGTATGTTGATAAATGTACTTTTTATATATCCCACCAATTTCCAAAAAGGAGTGTAAGTGATGGGACCTAGGAAAGGACCAAAGCCAGTACAGAGTCACACTGCAAGCCCTCATGGAGGGGAGACTTGTAATACATAAGGACATTGGGTGATCCCCCGGGAAGGCAAGCCCAGGTCTACTGGGCCTCTAGGCAGTCACTGTCTCAGGGAGGTAGCCCTCAGTTTGGGGCAGATAGCTCCTGCAGGGCCTTGAACTTGTCAAGTTATAAACAATGGGTGGGGCTGCCTCCACTCAGAGGGGGTACCTTTGGCCAATGTGCTCAAACACATCCAACTGGCAAACAAGAGACCCAGAACCAGTCCATCCTGCCAACATCACAGAGCCAAGCGGGGCCTCCCCAGCCTTCAGTCAGACCTGAGGCCTGGGTTCTAGTCCCCACTCTGTAATAAACAATACTTACTGCTAAGATTCATGGATGCCCTAAAGGAAGACAGGAGCATGCACTTGGATAATAAACAAAATAATCAATAAACACTTACCATTTGGGTCTTTGGCCATTGCTGTCTTGGACTTACGTTAGGTTTGGGCCAATCGGTTACATCCCCAAGCCCAAATTCACCTGGTAGTGGTTGGCCGCGTGGGCGAGTCATCATGAAATATAAAATTAGATGCAGAGATGTTTTTTGCATAGGTAGAGTGAATATTCATAGTGAATATTCAGCAAAGTGCCCTGAACCACAGAATTGACTAATATTGAAGATAAAGGGGAGCTTTGAGATGATCAGCTCAGATCATGACATTTTACAGATGAAAAAAAAAATACTAAAGAAGTAAAGTGTGTAGGTCAAGTCACACAACTTCTTAGAGGTGAACCTTTGTCTCGGTGTGTCTGAGAGAGAGAAGGCGTGGCCCCAGCAATCACTACCATTCACAAACCCACACACTGTGTCTGAAAGGATATGACAGGAGAAGAAAAGGCTGAATTGCCAAAGAAATATAGAAATAGACAGTAATACGGATGCAATTCAGTGGCAGATCAGGGGGCAGAGGAAGGGAAAAATAGATTCTAGAATTAGGCAAGGACCAGATCAGTCAAGGGTGGAAACGGAGAATTGTGAATGAAAGATGAAGGAGGTATGGACCGTGGAGAAAGATGAAACAAGTGAAGTATGAAATCAACTCTCCTTTGGCCACACCTTCCAGGGCAGCCTTGAAATATGTCACTCACTCCCTGTCACTTGCAGGTAGAGAGGAGGTGAAGTCGGTGGTGAGTGAAGTGGCAGTGGGGATGGTTTTCTGTGAGTGGTCAGGTCACAGCAGAGGGTCTTCAGGGGAGACTTTCGGGGGAGAACAGTGCTCCTGGAAACTTAGGGGTTATAGCAGGTGAGTGGATGAGTGGAATCTCTTCTTCACCGGCCAGAATGGGACAGCGTCTGCCTTTCTTCTCTCCCTTCTGAACCTCTTTCATATGTACCTGTTTTCTTCTCTGACCTGGTCCTTGCCTCCTTGAGTCCTGGGTGGAGTGCTGGATCAAGCACCTGGTGTAGGTCAGGTGCACTGGCTCGCACCTGTAATTTCAGCACTTTGGGAGTCTGAGGCGGGTGGATCACCTGAGGTCAGGAGTTCAAGACCAGCCTGGCCAACATGGCAAAATCCTGTCTTGACTGAAAACACAAAAATTAGCTGGATGTGGTGGTGGGAGCCCATAACCCAGCTACTAGAGAGGCTGAGGCAGGAGAATCACTTGAACCCAGGAGGCAGCGGCTGCAGTGAGCTGAGATCGCACCATTGCACTCGGTCTGGGCGACAGAGTGAGACTCAATCTCAAAAAAAAGAAAACCAACAACTAGCCTGGGGAACATAGCAAGACTTTGTCTCTACAAAAAAATATTTTTTTAATTGGCTGGGTGTGGTGGCACGTGTCTGTAGTCCCAGCTACTGGGGAGGCCAAGGCAAGAGAATTGCTTGAGCCTGGGAGATCGAAGCTGCAGTGAGCTACGATTGCACCACTGCGCTCCAGCCTAGGCGACAGAGCAAGACCCTGTCTAAAAAGAAAAACAAAAAAAACCTGATGCAAACTCTGCCTCTTCCTCAACTGTTCTAATCCCACACAGAGGTGTGCACAGCAAGCCGAGGCCTGACAGCCCAAGATGCTTTAGAATGAGGTCCTGGTGACTGTCTAGAAATACGAATCTCTGCCCCTCGCCCTCTCCGTCCTCCCTGATCCTCTCCCTGCCTGGGTCTGAGAACAAACCTTTATGCTGAATGTGACTCCAAGCAGGTAGGATGCACCAAACTGGAAATCAAAGTGTGCCCTTTACACAGACACTCTTCAAGAAGTAAAAAGCCATACCCACCTCTGCATTCCGGCTAGGGACACTTCGGACCCACAAAAGAACCCCTCAAGCCACACAACTACACAGGGCTTCACCTTTAGGAGAAAGAGGAAGTCCTGGTGAAAACTAGTGATGACAACCCAGGAAGCCCAGCTCACAAAACCAAGGGGCACTGTGTCCTCCAGCCAAGCGTCACTGGATGGATCCATGCATCTCTCCTGCCTGTGAGTGAGGTCCTGAAACTCAAAGATTCAAGGGGCCCAGCAGCGTTGCACGGCACGCCTGAGACACTGCCAGGCCCAAATCAGTGTTTCCAAGTGAGCACCCCATCTCCCAGAAGGAAGCTGAGCACACTTTTGAAAGGAGAGAGATGAGAGGCTGGTATGGGTTTGCTTGATCAAGCTAAACACGGGTTTGATTTGTCAAGCTCAAAGGAAATACAGGGGGCTAAGGGATTGTTGTCTTCCCAAAGTCGGAGCCAAGCCTAGCCAAAGGTTTTCACGGTCTGCTGGCCACCTGCAAAAACCAGACAAAGGAACACAAACAGCCATTCACTCCCTTTAACCCTTCTTTGCCAAGTCTCAGAGAAGAGAAACTGGGGGATCTGTAAGTGAGTGGAGAGTTGAACTGCAAATGCCTGGACAGGAGAATCATCCAGGGAGCACATTAAAATGCAGCTTCCTGGGCTCCCGACTCCCCCAGGCTCTGGTCTGGGGTAGGGCCTGGCAATCTGTATTTGTCACAGCACCCTCTGTTGTGTCTGATGCGGTTGGTCCTTGGACCACTCTTTGGAAATCCCTGGAGAGAGTTATTTAAGGAAATATCAGTAGACACACTGTCAGGAAGGAAGAGGCAGTTGTGAAATAAATATAATCATTGGTCTCACCGCTGGCATGATTTCACTGTAATAAAATGATGCTTCAGGTTCCAAGTCACTTTCCTACTCATCTGAGTCGATCTTCTAAGCTACCCAAGGACGCAGCCCATGCAAATGTAATTTGTGTCAGATTCACAGAGGAAACAGAGGCTCCAGAAGAAGTCAGGGGCTTGTCTGGGGGCGCACATTTAGCTAGGCAGCAGTGGGAATTTGAAACCAGGACTAATCCATCATGCCTCCAACTTCACCTGGAGTCAAGTTAGCACTCAGACATGGATGGAGGTGAATTTGTAAACAGGAGTAACCTGATTGTCCTCAGAGGCTACAGCCAGCAACAATGTGACCCATCACAGGCATCAGCCCTGGGTGCTAATGGGGGGCTGCCTCTCCTCCAGGGACCCTAAGTTGCCTGTGCCCTGTAGCTTCCGCTGTGACACCATGCTATCCCCACCCCTCCTCACCCGCTAAGGGCCAAGTCCATGTCAGAGTCACCAAGGAGAGTGGAGGGGAGGGGAACAGTGGCAAATGAAAAGAGCATCCGAGTTTAAATTCTCCCCTCTGCAATGTAATCCCTGTGTGATCTTGAGTAGGGATTCTCCACCTGTATGACAAGGATTCTGAACACATCTCTTAGGTTCACTATGAAAAGTGAATGGAAGAGTGAACGAAAACTCCAGGACACAGCAATTTGTGTTCTTCCCTTCCCCTCCTCCTCACTCTTCCAAAGGGACACCACGTGGAGAGGTCTCGGTGTTTCCCTGAAATCGGAAATGGTATTGCCTGCAAGGAGGCAGCCAGGGGATGGAGAAACTGGACCTGGCCGATTCTCACAGAGCCTCCAGCCTAGGCGAGCTCTCTCGCCGTTTACCCTGTGACTCCTGCCCCTACCAAACAGGATAATTGGGAATCTATGCAGCAAGATGTTGGCTCAGCAGAGACCCCATATATAAAAATTATTCTTGATGGCTTCAATGGAGTCTGCACTGTCCAGGCCAAAATGAAATATGAAGATGGGGCAGTGGAGGATGACTTGGGTGACACCGGGGAGCAGTGATTGAATACAACCCATGAGTTACATTCAATACTTATTGAAGTATAAAGATGAGGTTATTTCTCCTCAGATCTTCCTCATATTGTCTCCAGCATTGCATTATGCGATTCCCTTTTTCTCTGCTCACCCCAAGAATTTCCACATTGCTCTGGGTGCTGGTCTGGGGGATCTTCCTTAGGGAGGGCATGTTGCAGGGAAGGGAAGCCAGGAACTCAGGTGGGGAAGCAGGAGACCCGAGTCCCCCTGTCTGTCCCCTGCCTGGCTCTGGGACCCCAGAAAAGCCACTCACCATTCCTGAGCCTCAGTTTCCTCATTTACAAAATAAGAATGGCACTATTTGCTCCATTTCAGTCCCAGAGATGACTGGGTAAAGGTTTCTCGATTCAGCTGATGGAGCAAAAGTTTGCCAAGATGCCTGGAAAAAACTAATGGGGCCCACAATTGTTAATTTGGTGGCTCCATCAAGAGGCAACCACAGAGGAGGAGGCAGGGACAGGGCCTGGCAAAATTTTCCAAGAGAGAGCCTCTTTCTGACTCAGGACGTTGTGGGAAATTTAGACATAAATGAGACCCTTCGCTCTCTCTGCCTAGTGACAGATCACAGGTGAATATCATTAATTTTGGAGGCTTTGTTTGTTCAAAAGTGAGAAGCCTTTTTGCCTAATGAAAAACTCTTAATAGGTGTTGTTTTTCCTAAATTATCATATTAACCACAGGTAATTAACAAGCGTATCCTTAGTGCCGCAGGATACTGACAAACCCACCGAATGCATCTCGTTGCCTATAAATCATCCAGCCATCCTTCAAGGCAGCTGTTTAATTACTCCCGCATTTGGGAGGCATAATATTGAGGCTTTCTCTAAATTTGGTTGCCAATGAAAATAAAGTCAGCAGCATTCCAGCTCTTCATCATTACTGTTCCATCTTAAGATGTCGCTCTCAGTTCTATTTACAATGGCGAAAACTGGAGACAACGCAAATGTCCAGCAATAGGGGAACAGCTTGGCTAAACAAATTAAAGCGTCTGAATTTAATGAGTTCTCATACAGCTACATAATGGCAAGACTCAGTCTACGTCAATACGTGGAAAACACGCATTCTAAATCACGTTAAGTGGAAAAGCAATATCAAATACTATGTACACAGTGATTAGAAGTACATAAAAACTACATAATTATCGACAAATAATAAAAAATTAGGTTATAAAGTGTTGTGTTTAATGCTTATTTTCTATTCTAAAGTGGATTCAGTTTATTTTTTAAGACAAAAGGCAATACTGTGGTTCAGGCTGTTCTTATCGAGCCAGAGTGCTGAGGTTCTATCGGGAAGAAAAAAAAAAGTGGCTCAGTCCTTTCAGCCCCACATTCCCTTGCTTGGGCCCCCTTCTCTGAAATGTGCTAGATGTTTAGAGTTACCCATGATGGGACTGGTGCTCTTAGGGTGGAAATCAGCTGAATGTGTTTCTTCATGCCTCATTGTTCATGGAATCATAGAACTCCAAGCTAGGAGGGATCTTATTCTCAGCAGTAGCATCTATTCTGCTCTCTTTTGCCAAAATTCTCTCCCATGAGCTAATTCAGCTGCAGTTAGAACTGCCCTGCCAGGCTCTCAAGCCCAGCAGAGGACTTAGCCTGAGGTCTGGCTACGGGCGGGAGGGAGAAGTGGGGGAAAGGGCGAGGGAAAAGGAGCGGCATCCCTGTGCTACCCACCTGCCAACCCCAGCAAGGCATGGGCCAGGAGCTCCACCCGGGGGGAGGGGCAGGGGCCTTTTCTCAGTCTCTGAATCTGGGAGAGGCCCTCCAACTTGAAGTTTACAGGAAATGTATCCATCTGAATCTGTCCTTTACAGCCATTCCACTGGGACTTTCTTTTTTTCAAGAGAAGCTTTTCTCTTTTTCCCCTAGGGTGGGTAGGAAAGCAGGGCGGTGGAAGAAGGCAGTTAGGGGCCTGAGGGGCTGCCTGGGGTGGCAGGAAGCCAGAGTTGGGTGAAAATTGGGGTGCGGGTGGCTAGCTTAGGTGCTCTGCCTGTTGTATCTCCATGTCTCTGTCCTGTCCTTTCTCTTTGGCTTTCTTAGGCCACTAGAATGTGTAAGGAGAAGGGAGAGGGGCCAGGTATGGTGGCTCATGCCTGTAATCCCAACACTTTGGGAAGTGGAGGTGGGTGGATCACCTGAGGTCAGGAGTTCGAGACCAGTCTGACCAGTATGATGAAACCCCATCTCTACTAAAAATACAAATATTAGCCAGGGGTGGTGGCATGCACCTATAGTCCCAATTACTTGGGAGGCTAAGACCGGAAAATCACTTGAACCCAGGAGGTGGAGGTTGCAGTGAGCCAAGTTTGCACCACTGCACTCCAGCCTGGGCAACAAAGCAAGACCCTGAGAAAGGAAGGAAGGAAGAGAGGAAGAGAGGGAGGGAGGGAGGGAAAGAAAGATGTGCAGAGACAAAGGCATCGGTCAATCCAGGGATCCCAGGACCCAACCTGTAGCTCTCTGGTCTCTTCCCTGCAGCATTTTACTTCTAAAACGGAAGGACTGCTCACTAACCCAGAAGCGCTGGGAGCTCACTTTGCCACCAGCCCGGACTGATGCATGGCATGCCACGGGGACACATGCCTCTGCAGAGACAGATGGAGGACAGCACCTTCTCCCTCCCACCATCCCTGCTGTTTAGGAGAGGTCTCTGTCTCTTCTCCCACTCACATCTGCTTGCGGTGCAGTACCTCAATGGTCTCATTCTCACTCCCTGCTTGCTACTTCTAGTTAAAATTTTATTTCTGGTCCTCATTAACATATTCCAGCAAAGCCGAGGCTGAAGTCCTGAGGTGACCCGAACCACGACACTGCATTCACTTCTGTCCCTCATGGTGTGTGTAGGAAGCATTTAAGCCAAAGCACTTTCCAAGGAGCTCTTTAAGCTGGAAGTACCAATAATAAGCCTGGTTAGAAAGAGGAAGACCAAGCCATCATCATCTGCACATTGCCCGAGGCTGAAAAGCGAGGCTGACGGGAGAGGGTGGTGGGAAACCAGGCAGCTGGACACTTCCTTTTAGTGTGCATTTAAGTAAGGTCATGGAAATACAGGCATAGCCAAAGCACTGGTGTGATGCGGGCACGTTAATATCCTCATTTTACAGAAGACGACGCTGACGGTCAGAAGAGTCCAGTAACTTCCTCACACTCACACAGCAGGTAGGTAATGACACCAGGATGGAAGCCCAGGTGGACTCCAGACCCGAGCTCCTACAGAGTGTTCTGTTCTGCCTCAGTGATGACCCTTACAGGAAGGAGTAAAGGGTGAACGAAGGACAAATCAGAAAAAACACCATTAAAATAAAGTCAATGACCAGGCAGGAGGAAAGCTGAAGTGTCAAAATAGTAACCTCCCGTCAGCACAGAATCTAGGAAATCATTTTCTAGTATGTTTTGCTCTGGTTCTGTGTCCCTGAAACAAGCTTCGAAGCTGCCCCTTGGTTTTCTGGAAGGGCCTGTTGACTGGGGAGGCTGTGCCTGGAGCAAATAACCTGGCAGGTTCTCAGGCCAGGATCATTTATCCACTTCATTTCCTGGTTGGCAGGGCAGCCTCGCAGGGCAGCCTCCCAGGGCTCGGGGTGAGTGGAGCGCTATGGCCCACTTCGTCCACCTCAGGCAGGCCAGATAGCCAGCGGGGCATCTGCCCAATGCAGCGGGGGCCAGGGACTGTGCCCAGGTGCAGAAGGGCATGCAGCCAGGCAGCAGATCCCATAGAGTACTCTGGAGGGTCAGAAGGAGGAGGAGACTACACAGCTCTTCCCATGATCACCTACTTGTGCCATTTCCTTACCTGCCCTTATGTCTCCAACTCACATCTTTACTAGAAGTCCATCGGGAAGTTTTTCTGCATCATCCCATGCTTCAACTCCAGCCAGACAACCCCTTTCCACCATTCCAATAGTCCCCTCAATTCCCTCCGCAAGGGAGCCATGCAAAGGAATGTGACATGGATCATATAAACAGCAATTTATAACTATTGACACCAATATGAAAAGATTCTACAAATAAAAAATAGGGTGCAAGAGAGCGAGGGGAGGAAATATAAAGAAAGCATATGCAGCATGACAGGATTCCATTTGTGTAAAACTTCTAATCGCACGTGTTTATTTGCCCAGAGGGAAATCTGTGGCTGCCAGGGGTGTGGGATGGGGGATTTCAGAGTGGTTTTCCTTTCTTTTTTATATTTCTCTGTATTCCAAAATATCCTATACTAAACATGCATTATCTCTCCAAAAAGAAAATATATTAAAAGCTCTGATTTGTGTTTTTTTTGTTGATTTCTTTTTTTTTTTAATGAAGACAGTATCTCTCTTGGGCACCCAAGCTGGAGTGCAGTGGCACGATCACAGCTCACTGCAGCCTCCAACTCTTGGGCTCAAGCTGTCCTCCACCCTTAAAATAAATTCAATGACCAGCCAGAAGGAACACTGGAGTGTCAAAATAGTAACTTCCCTTCAGCACAGAATCTAGGAAATTTTTTTCTAATATGTTTTTCTCTGACTCTGTGCCCCTAAAAAGATCTTCTAAGCCTCCCCTTGGTTTTCTAGAAAGACCTGTTTACTAGCCCCAGTTTCCTGAGTAGCTGCGATTACAGGCATGAGCCACTGCACTTACACACACCAGCAAAAAAAAAAAAAACAAAAAAAAAAACACCTATAAATGTAAACCCAAACCTCCCCTCCTTGACAAAGCCTTCCCAGATTGGCCCAGGGAGAAGCAACAACTGATTTCGCATCCTATTGAAGCTGTTACTCTTATACTCCCCTCCCCCAGACCATGCCATTTTATGCTCTTGGAAATCTAAGTGGATCAAGGCTAGCTCAGAGGAGCATCACCTCCCCCTGGACCAAGTAGATGCTCCTTCTCCTAGTAGATGCTGCTAGGGTTGCCTTGTTTAGAGCTGCTTAGATCCAATGTGTAGACTTCACTCAGACTAAGTTATTCTAAGGAGGAATATAATGAGTATGTTTTCTGGACATTCGTGCATTCTAATTAAGAGAATGTTTTCATTACCTCCCTATCCCTCTAAAGCAGCCTCAGGAAGGCTAATAGACCCAGGTCTGGGCTAACATCCCCTGGGGAAAGGTGATAAACCTCTTCTTCACCTGTCCCCGCTATGCCATCACAATGAAATTTCTCTTTGCCAAAGCTGAGCTTGATCAGAACTCTGAGCTCCTATGTCTTATCTCTGGGCCTGTGTCTGTGACTCACCTTCTCAAAAGGCCCATCTTTACATCCCTATATCTATCAGTCACTTCTGATTTCCTCAGGCAGAAGCCCTCCCTTGTGACCCACGGCTCCTCTGAATCCCACTCAACTTCCAAAATGATACGTCCATCAGAAATGTGTTCAGTTAGAAAGCCTAGCTTAACGGTGGTTTAACAAATTGAGTTTTCTTTTTCTAAATAGCAAAAAGTCTGAAAGTAGGTGGCAGATGACATTGACTTGGCAGTTTAATGATTTCTGAGTCAGTGGTCTCCATTATTCAATTGACCGTTGCTTTCGTGGGCCCAAAATGGCTGCCCCAGCTCCAGACATCACATCTATAGTCCAGGCAGGAAGAAGCATTGGTGGAGCTCAGCCATGACATCCTTTTTTTTTTCTAATCAGGAAAGCAAAAGCTTTCCCAGAATACTCAGAGCAGACTTCCATGTGTATCTCATTGGCTAGATTGTATCATATGATTATCCCTGGATGCAATAGAGACTGACTGAGCAAATATTTAGCATTTCCAAGCACCTAACGTAGCCTGTTGTGAAAAGCCATAGGGTTAGCAAACCTGCAGTCTCTTTCATACGGGTCAAACTCTTTCCTTAAGAAGCCTGACAAACAGAATCACAGAAGCAAACTTCAACCAAGTGCTCGCTCTGCCCCGGGTCACTACTTGGTGATTTCTTTTCGTCTGCTGTCTCAGGTAATCCTTCCACCAACCCCATGGCAAAAGCATGACTACTCCTTCATTTTATAGATGAGAAACCTGAAACTCACAAAGCCTAGAGAACTGACTCAAAGTCACCCTGCTGGTAAGTGTCAGAGCTTGGATTTAAATCCCTCTTAGCCAGGGATCGACTAACTCTTTTGGGAAGGGCCACATAGTACACCTTTTAGGTTTTGTGGATCATATAGGCTCTGTCACCCCAACTCTGTTATTGAAGAGCAAAAGCAGCCACAGCCCATGTCGAGCTGTGTGCCAATAAAACTTTATTACAGACACTAAAATTTGAATTTCTTATCACTTTCACCTGTCACAAAATATGGTTTTTTGTTCCAACTACTGTATTTAAAAATATGAAACTGCGCTTCGTCAAGGGCAGTAGGGAGCCAGGCCTTCACTCAGATCTGGCTCACAGAGCCAGAGTTTGCCTACTCCTGCCGTTGGCCAGTACTGTCTATATTTTTTATTCTAAGCTTGTGCAGGGTTTTTTGTTGTTTTTGTTTTTTATTTGTTTGTTTTTTAAGACAGCATCTTGCTCTGTGGCTTAACATGGAGTACAGTGGTGCAATCATAGCTCACTGCAGCCTCGACCTCCCAGGCCCAAGTAATTCTCCTGCCTCAGCCTCTTGAGTAGCTGGGACCACAAGTATGCACCACCATGCCCAGCTAAATTTTTAAAAATCTTTTGTAGAGATAGGGTCTCCCTGTGTTGCCCAGGATGGTCTCAAACTCCCAGCTTCAAGTGATTCTCCCCATCTCAGCCTTCTGAGTAGCTAGTGCTATATGTGTGTACCACCACGCTCAGCTCATTTTTTTAAGTTTACTTTGTAGAGATCAGGTCTCACTATGTTACCCAGGCTGGTCTCAAACTCCGGGGCTCAAGTGATCCTCCCATCTCAGCTTCCCAAAGTGCTGGGATTCAAGCATGTGCCACAGCACCTGGCTTTATGCAGGGTTTCATGTCCACATTCACCCCAGCCCTCTGCTTGCCCAAGCTCCCTTGAACAAACCTGTCCGTTCTGCTGTCCGTGGCTCCTGCACCCATGCACCTGGATCCTGAGGACAAGACAGAGTCCCCCCTTCCCCCACTCCACCTCAGGAGCCTCCATAAATTCCTTCAGCCATCACTGGTGCCCCTGCTGGTGATTTTTGTCACAAGAGAGTGGCACTGCCAAAAACCCTGGCGTGCCAGCATTGGAGCTCACCTGCCAAGGACCAGAGCAGTCACAGGGTGGTAACTTTTGTCATGTTTTAGAGCATGGGGTGATATTTTTCTCTCCTTAACAGCAGGCACTCCACAAGCTGTCGGGAAAGAAGAAACATGGGAATGGAAGCCTGGTTGCTTTTCTTTGTCTAAGTAATATTAGATCTCTTTTTAACGGGCTGCTTAAGGATGTGTAGAGGGAGTGGGGAGAAGACTTGGACACTTATTTGAGCTATTTTCTCTTCCTCTCAGGTAGAGACACCCTCTGTGCACCATGCAGGCCTCCATCACCCTCACCAGAAGCACCCAGGAATTTCCTCCGGGCTCTGTAATTACCCCTCTGTAAATGGCACATTTGTTCACAGAAGCCACTACTGCCTTGAACTACTTTGCTTGCCTCTCTGCAGCTCATCAGCCAGGGGTGGAGATGTGCCCATCGCTGAAGATTTCCACAAGGTCCCATTGGCCAAGATTAAAAATGCCAGGAATGGTGTCCCTGGCTCATAGGAGCTTCCTCCTCTCCTAGTGCTTAATTCTCTTGGAGTAATTCCCAAAATAGTGGTGGGATTTTTGACTTTGACTCTGACGTTGTATAGTCCATGAACATCTGAAAGCTCCCCCAGGTGATTCCAGCACCTTGGTCAGCCTTGCTGAGCCTCTGTTGACTCCTCTATAATAATGATGGCAACCCGAGCTACTTGGAAGGCTTATTGTGAGAAATAAATGAGACTGCCCTGTGTCACCCCTCCCACAACCCTGGCACATAGCAGGTGCTCCATTAATGTATGATCCTTCTTGCTGCAAAGTCTGAGATCAGATCACTGAAGCTACCCTTAGAGACGCCATGTTTGATACCTCACAAGCACTTTAGATTGGTTCCTGTCCATGACTCACAGGCCTCCAGCCATGAGGAGGATGGGTTGAGTGTACATGAATCAAAGGCACCAGCCTCTTTGCAAGATAAATATTCCATCAGTGTAGACAGCCCATGGACATCAACGTTGGCATTGTGCAGGGAAAATAGCAGCTTTAGCTGATGGCTTCAGGCAGTATCGGTTAACTGACCCTGAGTTCATGCTTGGCTCCTCCTTGGCCCATATGCTTACTAGAGGGAGAAAGTTTCTTCTAAAAGAAAGAGAAAATCTGCTGGGCACAGTGGCTCATGCCTGTAATCCCAGCACTTTGGAAGGCTGAGGTGGGCGGATCACCTGAGGTTGGGAGTTCAAGGCCAGCCTGACCAACGTGGAGAAACCCTGTCTACTAAAAATACAAAATTAGCCGGGCGTGGTGGCACATGCCCGTAATCCCAGGTACTTGGGAGGCTGAGGCAGGAGAATCACTTGAACCTGGGAGGCAGATGTTGCAGTGGGCCAAGATCACACCATTGCACTCCAGCCTGGGCACGAAGAGAGAAAGAGAGAGAGACAGAGGGAAGGAAGGAAGGAAGGAGAGAGAAAGAAGAAAGAAGGAAGGGAGGGAGGGAGGGAGGAAGGAAGGAAGGAAGGAAGGAAGGAAGGAAGGAAGGAAGGAAGGAAGGAAGGAAGAGGGAAAGAAAATCCTTTTGTTGGCCCTGACTCCCTTTGAAGAAGGTGCTGTCTCAGGCTCAGAGTCTGCCGTGGTTTCTGTTTTATGGGTTGCAAAGTTATGAATGGAGAAGAATGAGAACAGAAACAAAGACGTTGACGAAGGCGAACATGAAATCTATCTTGGCAGGCAGAGCCTTGAGATTGAGGAAGAGCACCAACCACGAAGTGCACGTCCTCGATTCAGTTCTCCGCTCTCTTTCACCCACATCACTCAGCTGCAGATAGCAGAAGCACCCGTGCTCCTTGGAATGAGACCTGGCCAGCTCTGTGGCTCTGAAAAGCAGCTCTAGAAGGAAACCCCTGAAAAGGGGCCTATGTCCTCTCAGAGTCAGAAACAAAAGAGAACAGGGACAGACTTATCTTGAAACCTAGACAGCTTTGACTTCATTGCTCATTCATTCCAGCCAGGGAATGGACGGGGCTGTCAGCACAGCCAAGGTGCCCGGTGCCCATTTTCCTGTGGCCCATGGAGACTTGGCCGGACCTGAGGCAATCACATTCCTTCTCTCCAAGGACACAGACTTATATGCAGAGGGAAATGGATAAAACACTTGTCTCCCGTCTCCCCCAAGGCCTTAGGCTACGAATGCTGTCCTTTCAGGATGGTTCCCCTACCACATTTAACTCCTCAGCACCCAGTTTCGGGCTCCCACAGTTTCTAGCAGTTTTCACCAATGCCAGTACCCGAGGGGCCTCACCCTTTGAGCCCATGCCCCCCTGGACACACTCACTGGGCAAGGCTCTTCCTCTGAGATGAGCTCCCTGGCAAGTCCCAAGTCTCACCCTGGGAGGCACTGGGGACACACAGTTCCAATTTGGAAATGAGAAAACTGACACTGCGAAAGGAATACAACCTGCATGAAATCCCAGGGCCAGGCACAAGCAGATGAATGTTTGTTGTTGTTGTTGTTGTTGTTGTTTTGAGATGGAGTTTCGCTCTGTAAACCAGGCTGGAGTGCAGTGGCATGATCTCAGTTCACTGCAATCTCTGCCTCCTGTGTTCAAGCGATTCTCATGCCTCAGCCTCCTGAGTAGCTGGGATTACAGGTGGGTACCACCACACCTGGTTAATTTTTGTATTTTTTTAGTAGAGACGGGGTTTCGCCATGTTGGCCAGGCTGGTCTCGAACTCCTGACCTCAGGTGATCCACCCGCCTTGGCCTCCCAAGGTGTTGGGATTACAGGTGTTAGCCACCACGCCCAGCCGCAGATGAATCTTAAAAAGGACTTCCAAAGCTTCTTTTTAGAAAACTGTTAAAATACACATAATATAAAATTTACCCCCTAGATCAGTTTTCAGCATGCAGCTCTGTGACATTCACATTGCTGTGCTACCATCACCCCCTCCATCTCCAGAACTCTTTTCATTTTTCAAAACTGAAACTCTGTACCCATTAAAAAACAGCTCCCCAACCCTGTTCCCCCCACCACCACTGCCCCGGTACCTACCACTCTCCTTTCTGTCTCTATGAATTTGCCTACTCTACGTACCTCATTTAAGAGGAATCGCAGAATACTTGTCCTCTTGTGACTGGTTTAGTTTACCCAGAATAGTGGCCTAAGATCCATGCATGTATCAGGTGTCAGAATTCTCTTCCTTTTGAAAGCTGATGAATATCCCATTGTAGGTAAATATAGGTTGAGTATCCCTAATCCAAAAACCCTAAATCTGAAGCTTTTTGAGCATCCACAGAACACCACAAGGAGAAAATTCTACACCTGATACCTTTGCTTTCAGACGGTTCAATGCACACAAACTTTGTTTCATGCACAATTTTTTTTTTTTTTTTTGAGACAGGGTCTTGCTCTGTCATCCAGGCTAGGGTGCAGTGATGTGATCTCAGCTCACTGCAACCTCTGCCTCCCAGCTTCAAGCGATTCTCCTGACTCAGCCTCCTGAGTTAGCTTGGACTACAGGAGCGCACCACCATGCCTGGCTAATTTTTGTATTTTTAGTAGAGATGGAGTTTCATCATGTTGACCAGGCTGGTCTTGTATTCTTGACCTCAAGGGATCCAGCCACCTTGACTTCCCAAAGTGCTGGGATTACAGGCATGAACCACCGTGCCCAGCCTCATGCACAAAATTATTAAATTGTACAAAATTACCTCCAGGCTATGTGTATAAGGTATATATGAAACATAAATGAATTTTATGTTTAGACTTGGGCCCCACCTCTAAGATATCCCACTATATACATCCAAATATTCCAAAATCCAAAAAAGTATTTTCAAAAACCACCTCTGGTCCTACGCATTTCTGCTACTCAACCTGTACCACATTTTGTCCATCCATTCATCTATTGCTGGACACCTGGGTTGCGTCCACTTTTTGCCTGTTGTGAATAAGATCATTAAGAACACGGGCAAGCAGGCACCTGTGTGAGACCCTGCTTTCCATTCTTTGGGGTCTATACCCAGATATGGAATTGCAGAGTCACATGGTAATTCTATTTTTGATATTTTTAGGAAACATCGTATTGTTTTTCATAGTGGCTGCACCATTTTGCATTCCCACCACCAGTGCAATTGCTCCACATCTTTGCCAATATTTACTTGTTGCTGCTGATGTTTGGTAATAGCCATCCTAATGGGTGTGAGGTGCAGAGCTTCTTTAAAAGCAAGCCGGTGTGTGGGTGGGTGTGGTGTGTGGTGTGGTGAGATGGATAAAGAATGAGGTAGACTAGGTGTTTATCACTCTTTTGATCCCTAAAAGTGGCCTGTCATCTCTTAGCAGGAGCCTCAAGGAAGTGTATGCAGTTGTTACAGGTTAAACTGTGTCCTCTCAAAATTCATAGGCTAAGTCCTCACACTCAGGACCTCAGAAGGCAATCTTCTTTGGAAATGGGGTCATTGCAACTAATAGTTCATTGAGATGAGGTCATCGTGGAGTAGGTGGGTTCTTCATCCAACGTGACTGGTGTCCTTATGAAAAAGCATGCCAGGCGAGGAGACAGAGACACACACCCAGGGAAGACAGTGTGAAGAGACAGGGAGAAAGCAGCCATCTTCAAGCCAAGGAAGGCCTGAGGCTTCCAGGAACTAGAAGAGAAATCTGGAACATTTCCTTCCCTGGTGCCATCAGGGGAGCCTGGCCCTGCTGACACCAATTTTGCACTTCCAGCCACTAGAACTGTGAGAAAACAAATTCCTGTCACTCTACCCAGTTTGACATACATGTGATACTTATTATGGCAGCCCTAAGAAACTAAGACAGAGGCCACCAGAGACACATAACTGGGGATGACACAAAGAGGGAAATGTGTTCCCCCAACCGCCCCCGCCGTGAAGACAGGGGCCCGTGATGATGTCTCTCAGCCTCTGGCTCAAGTGTTAGAGTCATTTCCATATTAGCCCGGAAGGCCATTGGCATTCAGGGGCTTCGCATTCATGGTTTTAACTATTCATGAATGACCCCATCATTTACGACACACGATGTACAGTCATTTCTCACATTGCCAAGGCATGGTCATGTACTCAGAGCTGGGTGTAAGGACAGGGCACCGGGCTGATGGCTTTGTTCTTCCCCATTTGTCATGGAGTGCATGGGAGGTGATAAAGTGTGAGCTGCTTTGTGGGAAACCGGGTGTGAAAAGAAAGGCAGCTGCTGGCATGGGGGGTTGGGAAGAGAAGAGGTCTAATCGTGCAATGGTCTAGGCCAGAAAGTAGCTTTATTAACTACCCAAGTGCTGTATTTATAGAACCATTATGGATCTGAAAGAGGCACTAGGTTTTTCGATTATACTTTATTACCTTATGGGGTAGAAATTATACGACCTGATGTCATTCTCAAATTTGGTAATTCACTAAGGTCTGAGGCCACAGCCTTTAAGAATGTCAAGGGTCTACTGTGTGACAATAAGATTCCACTGTATTTTCTAAATCTTTTTCCTTTAGGTAATAGCTTTCCATAGACTATAATTGTTGCTATATCCTTAAACCATGGGTGGAGTAAAAGGTCACTTGTGTGGTATAATTTGGAGCGATTCTGAGAACTTTACACTAAATCACCCATTCCTCAGCACATTTTCTCTGCCATAATATATACCCAAGGCCTGAAAATCTGCCATTATAGATGTATGCCTTTGAATAAAGATATGGCCTCAATTTATGAAGCATTCATATTGTGAGGATTTAATTATTGATAATCACTTACTCCTCAGTATGAATGAGTTTGCAGAGTCTAAAACCAGCCTGACCATAGTTGCTAAGAGAGGAAATGGGGAAAGCACAGACGACCCTGGCATCTGGCAGGAAGAACACAAGAGGTGCAGACGTCACCAAGATTCGCCCTGACAGTACCGTCCTGTGTAAGGATGGTGGGGGGGCTCAGTGCCGACTGGAAGCCTGTGAGCCTCTCCCAGTGAAGCTGATGTGGCACAAAGAGATCAGAAGAGGGAATTCCTGCAGTGACATTCGCTTATTGGAGCTATGGGTTGTCATTGTTTCAAGTAAACTCTTACAACCACACAAATTAGCTATAGTGTAATTAATCATCTGTTGCGGAGAAAGAAAACATATCCTGGGGTATCTCTAAGTCTTGACTTCCAAGATAATGTTAATGGATAATGGATTTCTCGAGCTCTTACTCTGCCCTTCAATTCCCTCTTGGTTTCCTTCTTTCAGAGTTCCATCCTTCCCTGCCATTTCTAGAAAGCTTTTAAGGTGATTCTAAAAAACAAAGTAATGTCGGTAAACACATGGAACTGCTAGGTTGTCAGATAACTGCATTGTTCTTTCCCCAGATGGCCACAAAGACCATTATTGAAACAGTCTTGGGTTTGTGGAAATAAGGATTAAGTTTGACGCAAAATAGCCAGGGCATGCAGCGTTCACACCATTATGGAGCCTGCTGGTTAAGCGCAATCACTGAGGGGGCACAGCCTCGACTTTCAGGCTTTTGTCTGTCTCTATATTCAAAGAGATTTTCTTTTTCATTTTGCATTTGTGATTGGATAGAACCTATACGCTTTCCAGAATCACCACCACCAGGGGGCTCTTCAACCAACTGACATTATTGTTATTGTTATTTTATTATTATTATTTTGAGATGGAGTCTTGCTCTGTTTGCCAGGCTGGAGCGCAGTGGCACAAGCTCGGCTCACTGCAACCTCCACCTCCTGGGTTCAAGCGATTCTTCCACCTCAGCCTCCCGAGTAGCTGGGATTACAGGCTCAGTTCCCCCACGCCCGGCTAATTTTTGTATTTTTAGTAGAGATGGGATTTCACCATGGCCAGGATGGTCTTGATCTCTTGACCTCGTGATCCGCCCGCCTTGGCCTCCCAAAGTGCTGGGATTACAGGTGTGAGCCACCACACCTGGCCTATTTTATTATTAGTATATGTGTGTATGTATTACTGCAGCAGATATTAATCAAACACTTAACTGCAGGTCAGGTGCTAGGTTAAGGAGTGGGGACCATTATTATCTCCACT
>CAUYQU010100099.1:0-39159 GCA_963574635.1 Cheracebus regulus
GGAGGGGAGCACTATACGCTGGGGTATGTTGGGGGGAAATAGGGGAGGGACAGTGGGGGGTGGGGAGTTGGGGGGAGATAGCATGGGGAGAAATGCCAGATATAGGTGAAGGGGAGGAAGGCATCAAATTACACTGCCACATGTGTACCTATTCAACAATATTGTATGTTCTTCACATGTACCCCAAAACCTAAAATGCAATAATAAAAAAAAAAGATATAAAGAGAAAAAAAAAAAAAAAAGAAGAGCTAACGATCCAAAATATGTATGCACCCAAAACAGGAGTACCCAGATACAAAAGGCAAGTTCTTAATGACTTACAAAGAGACTTAGACTCCGACACAATAATAGTGGGAGACTTTAACATTACGCTGTCAATATTAGACAGATCAATGAGATAGAAAATTAACAAGGATATCCAGGACTTGAACTCAGACCTGGAACAAGTACACTTAACAAATATTTATAGAACTTTCCATCCCAAATCCACAAAACATACATTTTTCTCAGTATCACATTACACCTATTTAAAAAGTGACCACATAATTGGAAGTAAATCACTCCTCAGCAATTGCATAGCATTTCACAGGTTTAAATAAAATATTGGTTGGCTGCTTGTTTTTTTCATCCACTATTCCTTCCTGTCTCCATCGTTAAGCACAATTATTGGCATAAAAGAGGTTTTTAATACCCATTTTTAGACTGCATTCTAGCCTGGGCAATAGAACAGGAATCCTGTTCTCTCTCCCTCCTTCGCTTCCTCTTTCTTTCTCTCTTTCTTTTTTTTCTTTCTTTCGCTTTCTTTCTTTCAAAAAAAAAAAAAAAGAATATGGCAATAAGACAAAGCCTGCCCATTTTGACTCAAGTAGAAAATTGCAAGATTGTGGAATTATGTTTGAAAAAGTTTTATGAACCAATTTTGTTGACTTTTATGTACCTAGATGTAGGCAGTATAAATGTTACTATGTCAGTTAATGTGATAAAGACTTTATAATCACTTTAAGATCAATAGATTAAAAATAATTGATGTCATTATGCAATTAATAAATAAGACAGACTTCATTTATTAAATAAAAGACTTATCTGTTGACACAAATTACAGCCCTGGGAAGACTCTTTCTTAAAGAAAAATATAAATGCAAACACTAGGAACAATGGTTCATGTTTCTAGTCATCTATGATGATTAACCTGGACATCAGTGAAGGGATAATTGAGATTACAAATGAAGATCACATATCAATAATTACTCTGGTGATTTACAAAATTTCTTTTGAAGTGTTTGCACACATTGTTTTTTTACAACACTTTATACTAAATGAAGTAATAAGAGTGTTTAGGTCCCCTGAATCCTGTTGTTTCCTCAATGATGACTGCCTGTCAGAAAGTGCTGCCTTCATCTCCTGTGGCAAATCGGGAATGAATCCCACCGAAATATTTAAGGCTTCTGCATCTGTGTGGAAGGAAGACTTCAGGAATCTTATCAGGTTAAAAAAGTAAGGGAGGAGTAACTGTGAAAAAAAAAATTTATGTCAATGAGAGTCAATAAAATTACAATAGTTTCATAGTGACAAAGGACACCACTGCCTCAATATAATGTAACACCAAGACAGTGCTGCAGTGCACCCCACCTCCTGCGGGTCTCTGAACAGCATCACCTCCTCCAAGGATTCACTCTAGATCCATCATTTTGCCCTGGCTGCCATGTAGGAAGGGCACCAAGAACCTCACAGTGAGGCACCTTGTTATTCCCCAAGCTTTCCTTCCCTTGGTGAGATTCCTGGTGAGATCCTTACAATAGAAATAAAGAAAAGTCCAATCTTTTACCACCACAGTAGAGTGGAAACTGAGTGTTGGCATCCAATGGGATCTCCAGAAGAGTGTGTAGATTGAGGTTGCAATTGGAGGTAGGGAAAGGAGAGGTAGGGAGTGGAGGGGTAGAAGAAAGGGTGGGGCAGTGGGCTGAGACAGAGGGCAGGGATGGGGTTAGAGGGCCAGGACCCACACCTGATGGTGAGCCATTTGCAATTGCAAGCTCCTTCTGAACAGTGGAGTTCTTTCTCCCTGATTTCTCACAGAACTTCTGAAAGGCATCAACAAGTAGGTGTTTACATATCCATTCAGGCAACAATTGCTTCGAGTCTGCCATGGTCTTGCTAAGAAAGTGGCTCAGCAGCAGCCAGACTCCTAGCAAGTGGGACAAGAACAAGAGCTGCATCTTAGGTCTGGTCTGGGCTTTTCAGCCTTTCTCTGGGGATTGGGCTGCTGTGGCCTACAGACCTAGGCCTGTGTGCGTATCCTCAGCTTCAGGCTGGTTTCCCTACCTGGCTCAACCAGGCTTTTATGTCCCTTGGGCTGTCACTCAGCTCTTGAGTCAGTGGTCTCAGCTCCACACCTTTCCCCCGCCACCTCCCTGGAATTTTGTTTCTCAGCTCGTATTTACCTTCCCCGCCTCCCTTCTCACATCCTTGTCTGTTCGTGCTCCCATTGTTCTACTCTTTGCTCCTTTTAAAGTTCGATGTCTACTCAAATATTTGCAGTTTTTCTTGTTTGTTTTCTAACTCAGAAGCATGACACTGTCACTATAGAAAATAGAGATGAGCAAAACAAAGGTAAATATGACTTGCAAGCTCACTGTCAAGAGTTTATCTCTGTTTAGTCTTCCTGTATGAACTTTTATTTCTCATCCAGTTCTCCTCACAGTCATTGTATATTTCTCCTACAGAGCATTAAAAGATTATTATTAGATTTTCATACTCCCTGGTGTAGCCACCCACAGTATTGTGATAAGTGGACAGGTATACTTTTCACTGATGAAAAATATGATGATGTTTAACGAAGTCCTGTGAAAAGCACTAAAATTTGCAATAACATTTTAGGTTTCTGTAATAATGTTTAAAATTTATAACGCACATTCTCACTAAGTACAGTAGAAAACTGGAATCTTAAGTTTAGAGGGAACTCAAAGGTCAGTAATTACATCTGCCCTCCAAAAATTCTGACAAGGGTAAAAAAATACTTGGGGGAGGAGTGTGAAAAAAATATTCATGTCAAGGAGAGTCAAGAAAATTATAAAAGTTTCATACTGGTAAAGGAGAGTATTGCCTCAATATGATTGCAATCACCCGAGGGGTTCTTCCTGCCCATTGCATAAAGACCACAGCATTTTAGTAGAGAAAGAGTTTAATAGACACAAGGCTGGCTATGTCATGTGGGAGATAGAATTATCAAAGCTCTTAGGTTAGAAGTTTCTCAAGGGCAGTTTGGGGGAGGGGTGGGGACTCCCAGGTAACAGGTGCTTGCTGTTGATTGATTAGGGTAGAGAGGAAATCAGAAGGGGTTGAAACTGTCCTTTTGTTGGCCAAGTCACTTCTGGGTGGGGCTAGAGGAGTGGGGGTTGTTGGTCCAGGTAGAGCCATGGGTGTCAGACATGCAAAAAACCCGGAAAAATACCTCAAATGGTCAATTTATAATAGCAGTGTTTTTGTAGGAGTAATTGGGGAAGTTGCATATTTTATAACTTTGAGAATAATGTCTGCACCTTAGCAGGACTCAGACTCCTCTCCCCACCTCAGCTAGATGGCCTCCTATTAGCTTTCCAAAAGTGGTTGAGTTTTGGGTAAAGCCAATTATCATTTAAACTGTAGTCAAAATGTCTTCCAAAGTTAGCATGGCTCAATAGCTCAGAAATAACAAAGGGAAAGACAAGATGGAGATTGGGTTAGCTTAGCTTACTGTTATAATTTTCTCACTGATGTAACTATTGCAAAGGCAGTTTCACTAAGTTAGATTAAAAGTCAAGTTTGAAATTGTGTATCTCAAACTCTTGTTCTATGGTAGTGTGAAAGGAAAATAAATTTTGGGACCCCAGTATCACTAAGCCAAAGGGAAAAATCAAGCTGGGAACTGCTTAGGGCAAATCTGCCACCCATTCTGTTTCTAAAAAAGATAGCTGCTAAGATAAAAAGCTACATACCTTCCTTATAAGAAAATTCCTCTTGGACAAAATGACTCAATGACCCAAAGTCATCCCCTCTGTTCAGTGGGATAAATGCACATCTAATTGCCTCCTTTGGAAAGGCTAATCAGAAACTGAAAAGAATGCTACCATTTGTCTCTTATCTAACTATGACCTGGAAGCCCCTTCCCCATTTTGAGTTATCCTGGCCTTTCTGGATGGAACCAATGTACATCTTATATATATTGATTGATGTCTCATGTCTTCCTAAAATGTATAAAACCAAGCTGTACCCTGATCACCCTGGGCATATGTCATCTGGACCACCTGAGGCTATGTTATGGGCAAAAGTCCTTAACTTTGGCAAAAGAAGCTTCCTAAATTGACTGATACTTATCTCAGATATTTGGGGCTCACATTTGGTAACAACAAAGGGATTCTCGGTTTTGGTGCCTCTGACCTTTGACAAATCTCCTATTGGGTCTTGGTACTAGCTTGAGTTATCTTTATGACTCAAACCAGTAAGACAATTTTCTGAGACCTGGAAGCACCCTTCTAGAGAATCCCTGATCTCCCAAAATTTAGTTGAGATGTAAAGTTTATTTTGCTGTACAACTCCTTTTTTGAGTTTTACTTGCTTTTAACATGGAAGGCAAGTTTTCCTGCTTTGATGATGATGGAAGGCAGGTAACTCCTTTCTGGGGTTTGAGCTTACTTCCAACAGGGAAGGAAAGTTGAATTTTTTTCCTGCTTTTGTTACTGGTGGTGAAGCAGGAGCGGCCACGAACTAGGAAGGAAGAGGTGACTTATTTTGGCCGGGAGCAAGGCGACATGTTTGTCTAACAGTCATGCTCCCCTAACAAAGAGAAGCTCTGCCTTTATATAGGCTTATAGCTCTAGATATTACATGTGAAAGGGTCTTGGGTTTACAGCCTTAGAAATTACATGTGAAAGGGTCTTGGGTTTACAGTTTTAGAAATTACATGTGAAAGGGTCTTGGTCCATGGAGTAGGCGTGGGGTGGGGGTTTGATCTTGTTTAAGTAAAAACAATGCCTTCCGGAGAAATTCACCCATACTATGCCTGCTATCTATAGGAAGGCGATTTATGAGGCATCAGTGGGCCAGCCTTTTCTTCTATTGAAATACAGTGTGGAAGTCAAGGGGGAAGTGATCTTAGATGCTCGGGTCTCTTTCCTCACCGACAGGTATCTGAGTTACCAGCGGCGAATCTTTATGGGTCAGCAGCAACTTCAGTTCTTGCCTCCCCAGTAGAAAGAATTTGACTGAGGATCATAAGGTAGAAGAGGATACCAAGGGGAGTTTCAGAGCCGAATTGGAAGTCTTTTTAAAAAGGTTGTAAAACAGGAATAAAGAAAAGCTCACTTGGAGGAGATCCAAGAGGACACTTGGAGAAGAAGTGCTAGTTCAACTGTGGTGATTAACCATGATCCTAAGACTTTATAGGTGGGCCCCTTTCCCAAGATTCTTCCCTTAAGGTGGGCTGCCTGCATGCATAGTGCCCTCCTTACCCTTGGGAATTGAACACATGCAGTGTGTTTAGGAAGCTGCACTCATGCCCATCTGACGCTTTCTTCCCTTTTCTGGTGGAGTGTCCCAAGAAGGTCATACTTTGCCATTTTGTCTCCTAAAGTGCATGCCCTGGAAGTTACTTCTCCCTGGCATCTGCATTCAATTAACACTTTAATGTTAATAGCTGTGAATCATCAGGAGATTGTCTCTCCATGGTGCCCTGGTTCCAGCTGCCAAATTATCATTTTTAGAGAGGCAGTGTGATAATTATCAAATTGTCACTTGATCTTTCTAGTTGGTAGGGGAGAAGAGCCCTCTACTGCCCTGCTCATGCCTATCTAACTACCTGTAATACTTCTAGGATAGTAAACAGCAGTCTTCACACTGAGACCTATCCTAGGTACATAGCTGAAATGGGGTTTTGTCTTGACTAAAGTTAAGATTAACAACTAGCTGATCTTAATTTCTCCTTAACATCAGAGCATTCAGTGATCATCTTGTTTGGGTTTTTGTTGTTTGTTCCAGTCTTTTTCTCAACAGATTTGACTGGTCAAATCCAAATGAGAATTCCAAATTATGGGTAAAAAGTTCTCTCTGAATTGGCTAAAATTCCTTGCAGCTGCAGAAGAGGGGGAAAACACACACACACACACACACACACACACACACACACACACACACACACACACAAACACACACAAAACCCAACATGTGCTTGGTTTCTGTTTGCTTCCTATATTAAAAAACAATTGTTCTTTCATTTATTTTTTTTCCACCCTATACCTTCTTCCCCCTTTGCCATCTTCAGTACTGAGAAAAATCTAGAGAAGCCTTCTTATGACTTAAACCTTTTAAAGACCTCAGAAAAAAAGGCACCACTCACCCTTTTTGGGTTGTTCTGTTTTCTTTGTGGGGTTTCAAGAGTCACGGGCAGTTTCTTCTTAGGTCTAAAGCTCTACTCTCCTGTATTGCATTACCTGACCCCTTTGGCTTTGGGGGTACCAGAGATTACCTTGTACTGTGAGAGGGTTTGACCTTGGTGTGTGTAATGGCAGATGAGAGCTACAAAGTTAGGGGTGGCTGAGGACAGTTTACAGGAAATGGTCTTGGCTGTTGTTGTTTTTTCCCCTCTTCTAGGAAGTTATTATTTAAGGATCCTACTTCAGGTTTGGTGATACATTCTAAAGGGTCTTCTCCATTGCTTTTTCTCCCCCAAATTAATCTTGATTTGGCTTGTCTGTGTGCATTTGCATGAGGAACTGAGCTGTTGTTTTCACAGATAAACGATAGACTGAGTTTCCTCAGTTATGAAGAGAAAGGGCATTTTGCTCCTACCGCCCTAAAGGTGTCCTTGGGTGACCAGGGGCCTCATGGGAGTGTCTGGGGGCTTGATTCCCCATGACATGCAGCAGCTCTACAGTGAACACAAAACAAAATTAGTTTCAAAAAGACTCATCCAGGAAGCACATATAGGAAGGAGCTGGTCACTCCACATTTTGAGGCCTCCTGGAGGGGCTTAAACCTCTGGAGAGAGAAACTCAGACAAGTAAGAGGGTAGTAATGATTCAGTGGGGATATACTGTGGCATCTCATCCACAAGCAGCACACTTCAACCCACTCCACAAAAACCATAGGTCCTCCTTTTAAGGAGCTTAGGTCCTCCTTTTAAGACAAAAAAGAAAAAAGAAAAAAGTGAGAAACAAATAATCTAACAATTAGGAGAAAACAGGGAGAATGACCTTCTTTCGGGCACCCCATTGGTTTTATGTCACCTCCACTTGCTAGGGTTTGTGTAAAATGAAAATATTATGGTCTCTGTGAACATTTACATCAAGGAAAAAGAGCCCTAAGTTGACCTGCAAACTATAGAGGTATCTTTTTCCCTATTTTCTTTTCTTTTAACAGCAAAGCTGCTGTTCCCTATCTAATAAGATAAAATCCACTGAGCTTTGGTTGTATAACTGTGTATGTGTGTGTGTATATGTACTACATGTATTTTGTCATGTTCTTGCCACAAGGTACCAAATTAGCTTAAAGAGGATTCATATATTAAGTAATATCCCAAATGCTTTTCAAGTTCACATGACTTAAGTAAAATCTTAAGCTAGCTTTAAAATTATGGCTAAAGTAACATTAGAAATGTCCTAAGAATTGCCAGCATACTTTTTGTTTGCATTTATTGATCTAGGAATTTCATAGGTATTTTATCCAAATATGATTAAAAATTTTTAGCATAAGGGTTACAAAACTATAAACCCAGCCCAAAACAGAATAATTTTGCTTGTGAAATATTGGTTTAATGAAACTGGCTAAATCTTGAATTATTTAGTAAAGTAATCATATATTTAATCTTAAGATTCTGACTTAGGTACACACCTGAAATTCACAGCCTATATAAAATGGTTGACAGGGAAATAACTAATCACCCAAGGGGTTCACATCACCTGCTGCCTAGACAGAGCTGATTTATCAAGACAGGGGAATTGCAACAGAGAAAGAGTAATTCACACAGAGCCAGCGATGTGGGAGACTAGAGTTTTATCATTACTCAAATCAGTCTCTCTGAGAATTCAGGGATCAGATTTTTTAATGACAATTTGGTGGGTAGGGACCCAGTGAGCTGGGAGTTCTGATTGGCTGGGTTGGAGATGAAATCATAGGGAGTCTAAGCTGTCCTCTTATGCTGATTCATTTCCTGAATGTGGGCCATAAGACCAGATGAGCCAGTTTATCAATCTGGGTGGTAGCTTCCGATCCATCAAGTGTAGGGTCTGTAAAATATCTCAAGCACTGATCTTATATTTTACAAGAGTGATATTATCCCCAGGAGCAATTTGGAAAGATTAGAATCTTGCAGCCCCTGGCTGCATGACTCCTAAACCATAACTTCTAATCTTCTGACTTTAGGCAGTCTAGTCCCCAGGCAGGAAGGGGGTTTGTTTTGGGAAAGGACTGTTATTCTCCTTGTTTCAAACCTAAACTATAAACTAAGTTCTTCCAAAGTTAGTTTGGCCTATGAACAAGGAAAGATTGGAGGTTAGAAGCAAAATGAAGTCAGTTAGATGAGATCTTTTTCACTGTCTCAATTATAATTTTGCAATGGTGGTTTCATAACTTTAGATGATGACTAGCATAGTTCTATAAATAATCTAGATAAACTATTAAAATAAAAGAATTAGGTAAATGTAATAGGATAAATACAGGCAAACATCATAATTTATAATCTAAAGTTATATTAAATTAAATAATGGTATTTCATTAATTGGGTCTTTTCCAGTAAAAAAAATATTGTAGGAAAACATTTTTTTCTGAAAAAAAAAAAAAATTTATTTAAAGTTTATATGTAAAACAAAATAAAAGAAACCTGGAAATAAAAAAAGTTACATGAGAAGGAATCTTGTATCGTAAATTTTGTCCTGGAATATGATGATTGGTTGTTTAAAAAGGAGGGATGTTCCAGACAAGCCAGACAGTCCAAAACTGTCATGAATGGTCTGTGTAAGTTATAAGAAGAGGATTTATGACAAAAAAATTCTTTTATCTGACCAAGTTGTCTATAATTAAAGGGAAATTATAATGGTCTTTCTAGAGATTGAATTCTGAGTTTTTAAAATACACTAAAGAATTGGTTCAAACGATGAAACTGTCTTAAGGTACTGCTTTACCCTTAATAAATTACAAGACATTATTATTTTGTTTTTATAAAAAGTTCAACTTTTATTGCATTTCATAGTTTTCAGCTTTCTCTCTTCTTGTAAAAGGCCTGAAATAATAACTCTATCCTTCAACTCATTTTCAGCTCCTGTAAGTTATTTCCCTCCCCCAATTTCAGATTCTAACTGCTGTGGCCTGATGAAAAAAAAAAAAAGAAAAAAGGTTTTATCTTAGAGGTCTAAAGGAAATGTTTTCTTCCACAATAATATTCCCCATAGAGAACAGCAGTCACACTGCAGATGGTCTTTTCTTTCACCTTTGCGTAACTGGCCTAATAAACAGATCTTACTGATTTCTTATTGAAATCATTTCTATGTAATTATATTATTAAGTTTGATTTGCTTAGGAAAAAACTGAAATTAGAAAAAAAATTTTAGTTAAGGTTATTACATTCATGTAACTTTATGCACTTTTAGAGTCCTTGTGGCATTAAGTTACAGAGCTTTGACTCCTGGATTTAAAAAGGACATGCTAAATCTTAAAAACTGACAGAATTTAAATCCTCATCTTCAGACCCAGTAGAAGATGCCAATCAAAATAAACTACATTTGTGAGACACAGGAAGAGAAATTAAAACTATTCAACACCTCAAGGCCCAGGGATCATTGTAGAAGAGTTGCATACATGAGATTGTAAGGCCAATTTTGAGAGATAGAATAAGTTCAGTTTCTCTATAAATAAACCATTTTTTTGTCAAAGGTACACAAGTAAGACTAGCATATATGAGCCCCTGTGTCAGATGAACAAGGTTTTCTTGGAGCACTAACTCACTCTTAAATAAAGATTATAAAGGTTATAAAAATGCTATGAAAATTATATCTTATAGTCAAGATGATTAAAAGTTTATAGATTGTTTATAAAATTTAAAAAACAAATTTAATTGGCCTCATGCTTTTTTATTAGGGCTTATTGTTTGGGAAATTAAGTCTCCTCTCTCAAAGAATAGAAGAATTTCTGGAATTCCCTTATCTACTTTCTGGTTCCGGTCTGTCTGAGGTTCCATTCTGTTTGAGGTCTTTGTGACAGCAACCAGCATTTTTCATGTAGTGGAGGTCCTTGATTCTGAAAAAAGCTCAACGATATATGTCAAGATGTTATCACTAGTTTATACAGGAAACCAAACATCTTGTGACTCTAATTTACATGGGTGATGACTGTTTAGGTTATTATTACCTTCTAGCTTAGCTGGTTACTCATTCATGTCACCAGTTGCTGGTTGCAAAGATAGCTAAATGAATGGAATTTCCCTTGAAGGGACTCAAATCTTTCTTTATTCCCATGCTTTGAAGAGGCAATAGGAACCTGGCAGGCCCCTAAGAGGCATTTCTACTCCATCTAATTTGCAATCTCCCTCTCACTGTAGGAAAAATGTGCCAAATCTCCTTCAGCAATTCACATTTTGGTTCACCAACAGGAGCTAAAATAATGGTGTGAAAATGTGCTCTAGTGAAAAAAAGTTGGTAAGATTGATAACAATAATAATAAAAGCTAACATTTGATACCTTTTGTTGTAGTGGAGTGAGCATAGAAAGTCAACACCAAGACAAAAGTATGCTAAATTGTAGGGTCTTTATTGCCAGGAGCTACAGAGGACTCGCGTCTCTCCAACCTGTAGCCCCAAAAGGAGGGTGTCAAGACCTTTTATACCTGTAAAACCACCTCGGGGGTGAGGGTGAGGGGTGGGGGTGGGGGTGAGGGGCTTCAGACATTCCGAGGGCTAGTGGATTCTGTAAATCACCTCCTGGGTGGAGATGAGGGTGAGGGGCTCCGGACATTCTGAGGGCTAGGGGACTTTTGACATTCCGATTGTTACTTAAGTGGTTCACAAAAGTCAAGATTAGTTTACACCTTGTATGGGTAGGGTGGAAATTACAGACCTTAATTACTTATTACAAGTTGCAGGGGCCAAGATGGTGTGGGTTTACACTGCTTGCCTGTCACATTAGGGGTTACAGAGAGCAGTTTCAACAGAAAGCCGAGGTATGGTTGAGGTATGCAGTTTTATGGGGCTTTTACCACGTCACACTTTTTGCTAAATGTCAAGCATTATGCTAAATGCTTAACATGATTTATCTAACTTAATCCTTTACAACAATACCACAGAGTACATATTATTGTCCCCATTTTCCCAATGAGAGGACTGAGACACAGTGAGGCAAAGCCAGTTTCTTAGGGTAACACAACTAAGTGGTTGAGTAGGGATATAAAACAAGCAGTCTGATTTCACAACTGTCACTCTCCAAAATTTTATACTGCCTGCCAAATCAAATTTATCTATGTAACTCATTTCCATCTCACATATTCCTTAAGATGTCATCACTTTATAAAATAGCTTGCTCCTTTCTTTCCTTGGACCCTCCAGTAATCCAGAGTTGTTTGAATGGTGTCTCTGTAAGGATGAATATAGTTCTCTTTGAAGGACTGTGTTAAAGAAACTTCTCTTCCAAAGTCCACTAGGGGAGGGGTTTCAAATGCAGGAACTTCCCAGCTCCACACCTCCAGCAGGAGACCAGAGGGGTTTCAGATGTAAAGTTCTTTGTCTGGTTTTCCTGGGTAGGCCAGGTAGAGAAAGCCAGGTGAGGCTCTTTTGTCCCAAATTCCTGCTGAAATCTCTGGGAGGAGGGGGGCTCTATAACTTAGGGTTGTAGAATAAGTAGCCAATCCGATATCACAGTCAAAGATCAATCACTCCAGAAGTTTGAAAGAACTCCTCTCAATGGACGAGAACATGAACAGTGAGGGAATAACTCAAGTGTTAAAAATTCAGCTGTTTCTACCTAAAAGGATTCTGCTCTGGGTTCCCCTCCCACAACACTGTGGGAGCTGTCTCTCTGTCTCTCTTTCTCTCTCTCTCTCTCTCCTCTTTCTCTCTTCCTCTTTAACTCTTCCGCAAAACTCTGTGGGTCCACAATATTTATTCCAACGGTAAGCTCACCATGCCTCCAGGGTCCCTTTCCCCATTCCTCTGGGTTAGATAGGCCAAGAACCTATGGGCTCTGGGAGCTGGGTATACCCCCTAGTTACATCTTTAAGAGGTCACCATGAAGTAGAATGGCGTTATATACATCTGCCTCATGAAAGTGGCAGATTTCAACTTTAGATATTTGTATTTTTAGGGATTTAAACATTCATAATTATGGCATCCAGGATTGTGCCTTTTAGGATTATGATCCAAAGCAAGTAAAGGAAACAACATTAGAGTCCCACAGTCCAGAAAGAACATGTTGGCAATACATATTCTTGTAGAATAGTTAATACACATGATCACTTCCTGTATTCTCTGTGTTTTGAGTAAGAACAAATTTTTATCATTTTTAAATGTTAAACAAATCACCATTGTTTTCTAAGCAATGGACCCTACAGAAGACTATCAAATTATACATTGGTATTTTAAATGCCAAGAGGTTCAATGTTTATAAGCCTGATGTGTTTGAGTTCAAAATCTACTTAGTTTAGCTCTGTTCCCACAGAAAAGTCTAAGAACTTGATATGTTAAGATACTTCTGAAGCGCACTAGAAAATATATTAGTTCCCACTAAAAAGTATAATCTAATTTTCTGCAAATTGGAGGAAGGTCTTGTCACCATTCCTCAAATAGTGAGCTTCAGGTAACTAGTAAAATAATAACTCTTTAGAGCTAAGGGATACTTGGAGTCATGGCTTTTAGATGTGTTTTCCCTATGGCAAGCAGTTTGGAAGCGGCTTCTTGGAACTGAGGTTTGCAAGGTACTTTTACAGTATGACTACCTTAGGAGAACAAGTAATTGCTTATTTAAAAATGAATTTCCCATTCTCCATTAATGTTACATTTTCTTTTTAAAAATTATTTTTGGAGACTCAGAGTCCAGGCTGGCATGTAAGAAGTCACTACTTCATTCTGACAATAAGAAAATAGCTTGACAAATTGAAAATTAACAACCCTTCTTAGACTCATGACAGAAGTAGAAACTTAAGGAACATTGTTGCCTCAAAAATTGGAGAGCGTGACAGGTAAAAACAGAGAATCACAAGTTACTAGAGAAGAGACCTATGGGCAAAAATCTCTATGGGAACCAGCGCTGGGGTAGAAAACCTCAACTGTAATGGATGAATTGCTGGGGGTCCCTGTGGACCCCCAAATCAAATTTATCTATGTAACTCCTTTACATTAATTCTGAGAGTTAATGCCTCCACGGGTTGGTCACAACTGCTGCAAAGAGAATAAAATACCTTGGAATACAACTAACAAGGGATGTGAAAGACTGCTTCTTGGAGAACTACAAACTACTCCTCAAGGAAATAAGAGAGGACACAAACAAATGGAAAAACATTCCATGCTCATGGATAGGAAGAATCAATATCATAAAAATGGCCATACTGCCCAAAAGTAATTTATAGATTCAATGCTATTCCCATCAAGTTACCACTGACTTTCTTCACAGAATTAGAAAAAAACTACTTTAAATTTCATATGGAACCAAAAAAGAGCTTGTATAGCCAAGACAATCCTAAGCAAAACAACAAAGCTGGAGGCATCACACTACCTAACTTAAAACTATTCTGCAAGGCTACAGTTACCAAAACAGCATGGTACTGTTACCAAAACAGATGTATAGACCAATGGAACAGATCATAGGCTTCAGAAATAACACCACACATCTACAATCATCTGATCTTTGGGGAAAGGATTTCCCATTTAATGAATGGTGTTGGGAAAACTGGCTAGCCATAGGCAGAAAACTGAAACTGGACCCCTTCCTTATACCTTATACAAAAATTAACTCAAGATGGATTAAAGACTTAAACATAAGACCTAAAACAATAAAAACCTAGAAGAAAACCTAGGCAATACCATTCAGGACATAAATATGGGCAAAGACTTCATGACTAAAACACCAAAAGCAATGGCAACAAAAGCCAAAATTGACAAATAGGATTTAATTAAACTAAAGAGCTTCTGCACAGCAAAAGAAACCATCATCAGAGTGAACAGGCAACCCACAGAATGGGAGAAAAATTTTGCAATCTATCCAACTGACAAAAGACTAATATCCAGAATCTGTAAGAAACCTAAACAAATTTACAAGATGAAACCAAACAACTCCATCAAAAAGTAGGCAAAGGATATGTACAGATACTTCTTAAGAAGAAGACATTTATGTGGCCAACAAACATATGAAAAAAAATCTCATCATCACTGATCATTAGAGAAATGCAAACCAAAACCACAATGAGATACCAACTCATGCCAGTTAGAATGGCGATCATTAAAAAGTTAGGAAACAACAGATGCTGGAGAGGATGTGGAGAAATAGGAATGCTTTTATACTGTTGGTGGGAACGTAAATTAGTTCAACAATTATGGAAGACAGTGTGGAAATTCCACAAGGATCTAGAACCAGAAATAACATTTGATCCAGGAATTCCATTACTGGGTATATATCCAAAGGATTATGAATCATTCTATTATAAAGACACAGGCACACGTATGTTTATTGCAGCACTATTTACAATAGCAAAGATTTGGAACCAACCCAAATGCAACGATAGACTGGATAAAGAAAATGTGGCACATATACACCATGGAATACTGTGTAGCCTTAAAAAAAGAATGAGTTCATGTTCTTTTCAGGGACATGGATGAAGCTGGAAACCATCATTCTTAGCAAACAAACACAGGAAAAGAAAACCAAACACTGCATGTTCTCACTCGTAAGTGAGAGTTGAACAATGAGAATACCTAGACACAGGAAGAAGAACATCACACACAGGTGCCTGTCAGGGGTTGGGCAAAGGGAAGGGGTAGCATTAGGAGAAATGCCTAATGCATGCGGGCTTAAAACCTAGATCATGGGTTGATGGGTGCAGCAAACCACCATGGCACGTGTCTACCTATGTAACAAATCTGCATGTTCTGCACATGTACCACAGAACTTAAAGTATAACAGAAGAATAAATAAGCAAATTTTATGAAAAAAAGAAAATCAACTCATGCAATACATCATACTAACAGGCTAAAGAGAAAACATCACATGATTATATCAACAAATATACAGGAAATATTTGATAAATCCAACATTCATGCACAATAAAAGCTCTCAGCAAACTAGGAATAGAGGAGAACATCTTCACTTGTTAATGAATATGTACAGAAAACCAATAGCTCATATGATACTAAATGGTGGATACTAGAAACTTTCCTTCTAAGGTAAAGAAGAAGGAAAAGATGTTTTCTCTCATCCTTCATTACACACTGTTGGTGGGAATGTAAATTAGTACAGCCATTATGGAAAACAGTATAGAGGTTCCTCAAAATATTAAAAATATAATACTATATAATCTAGCAACCCCACTGCTGAGTATATATCCAAAAGAAATTAAATCAGACTATCAAAAAGATATCTGCATTCCCATGTTTACTCTAGCAATATTCATAATTACCAATATATGAGATTAATTTAAATGTCCATCAACTAAAGAAAATGTACTCTATATGCACAATGAAATACTATCAGTCATAAAAAAGGAGAAATTCCTGTCATTGTGACAACATGGGTAAACCTGGATGACTCTATATTAAATGAAATAAGTCTGACACAGAAAAATAAATGTTTCATGGTCTGACTCATAAGTGGCATCTTAAAAAGTGGATTTCATAGAAGTAAAAAGCAGAATGAGTTCATTAAAAATAAGAGACCTAATGCTAGGACTATAGAATGTGCATTTCCTCCCCCTCCACACACATACCTTGCAATCACATCAATTGCACCCTAAATAATAACAGTGGCTTAAAAGCAAAAGAACTATAAGCCTCAGACCTTACTTAAGAAGTCTTTGGGAATATTCAAAGATAATAGGGGAGACAAAAGCAAAAACATCAGAGAAAATTTTAGCCTCTGACACCTACAGCTACAACATAAGTTATATATGCCAAAGACCTATTTACATTAGGTTCTTTACCCATCATGTGCAGCTTTTAACAAATATTACAAAGCATACTAAAAGGCAAAAAGTACAATTTGAAAATACAAAAAGCATCAGACCAGACCCAGATATGGCAGAAATTTTGGAAATACCAGACTAGGAATTTAAAATAACTGTGATTACTGTACTAAGTGCTCTAATGGAGTTGACTACATGCATGCACAGATGAGTAATATAAGTAAAGGGATAGAAAATGTAAGAAAGCTTTTTTTAAGTGACAGAAATTTAAAACACTAACAGAAATAAAAAATGCTTTTGATGGGCTTATCAGTAGATTGAACGCAGTCAAGGAAAGTACCAGGGACTTAAGAATATGTCATAGAAACCTCTCAAATGATAAGGCAAAAAGCAAAAAGAACCTTTAAAGAATGGAATACAATGTACAAGAACTGTAGAATGAGCACAAAGGGCATAACATATGTATTATAGGAACGCCACAAAGAGAAGAAAAAAAAAAGGATGAGAAATATTTAAGTAATAATGACTAATAATTCGCCCCCAAAAATGTTAGGCACCAAATCACAAATCCAGGAAGTGCAGAGAATGTCAAAGAGGATAAATACTAAGCTACAGCTAGATATAACATATTCAAAGTGTAGAAAATTAAAGACAGAAAATTTTGAAATAAACCAAAGAAAAAACCCTTTACCTATAGAGGAGCAAGAATAGGAATTACACTAGACTTCTGAAAAAAACATTACCCACCTGAATGTTGTCTAAGAGAAACTCTTTTAGACCTAAAGACACATACAGATTGAAAGTGAAGATGAAAAAGATGTGGAAATAGTTTACAAGAGAGAGCTAGAGTGGCAACAGTAGTATCAGACAAAGCAGACCTTAAGGTAAAAAGTGTTATTAGGACGGGTGCGGTGGCTCACACCTGTAATCCCAGCATGTTGGGAGGCTGAGGTGGGTGGATCACGAGGTCAGCAGTTCGAGACCACCCCGGCTAACATGGTGAAATCCTATGTCTATTAAAAATGCAAACATTAGCCAGGAATGGTGCAGGTGCCTGTAATCCCAGCTACTTGGGAGGCTGAGGCAAGAGAATTGCTTGAAACTGGGAGGCGGAGATTGCAGTGAGCTGAGATTGCACCCCTGCTCTCTAGCCTGAATGACAGAGCAAGACTCCATCTCAAAAAAAAAAAAAGTGATCAATCCATCTCAAAAAAAAAATAAAATGATCAATTCATCAAGAAGCTATAACAATTTAAAACATAGATGCAGCCAACATTAGACATCCAAAATATGTGAAGCAAATATTGACAGAAATAAAGACAGTGCTACAATAATTATTGAAGACTCCAATACTTCACTTTAAATAATGGATAGAACAATTGGACAGAATATCAATACACAATAGAAGACTTGAACAACATAATAAACCAATTGACACTGGCTTACATACGCAGAGCACTTCATCCACTAGCAACAGAATAGAAAATTTCTCAAATGCACATGGAACATTCTCCAAATGAATTACATATTAGGTCATTAAACAAATATTAATAAAAATTTAAATGCCATAGATATGGTTTGGATCTCTGTCCCTACCCAAGTCTCATTGAATTGTAATTCCCAGTGTTGGAGGTGGGGCTTGGTGAGAGGTGATTGGCTCATCAGGGCAGTTTTTCATGAATGATTTAGCACTATCCCCCTAGTGTTGTTCTTGTGATAGAATTCTTATAAGATCTGATTGTTTAAAAACGTGGAACACCTCCCCACTCTGGCTCTTGCTCCTGCTTTGACCATGTAAGACGTGCATGTTTCCCCTTCACCTTGCATCATGTTTAAGTCTCCTAAGGCCGCCCCAGAAACAGAAGTCACTGTGCTTACTGTACAGCCTGCAGAATCATGAGCCAATTAAATCTCTTTTCTTTATGAATAAGCTAGTCTCAGGTATTTCTTTATAGCAATGTGAGAATAGACTAATATAGTCATATAAATAATATTTTCTGATCACAATAATATGCAACTAGAAGTCAATAGATAGAGGAAAATTGAAAATAGCACAAATAAATGGAAATTAAATACACACTCTAAAGTGAACAGTTCCCAGTGAATTTTTTTTTCCGGTCTGAAATGAGTGTCTTTATTGCTTGTACCATACAAATATGAAGGCGAGGAGAAAAGCCAGAAGGGACAGATGAGAACTGTCAGATACACGACATCGCGCACAGAGAAAAAAGACCCTGCTTGCTGGGCTGCTTAAGGACCCCAAGCAGAGGCTTGGTGGAGGGCCCAGCAATGCCCAGGAGGTCATGGAGCACAGGTTCTTCCTCAGCATCAACTGGCAGGACACAGTCCAGAAGAAGCT
Organism: Cheracebus regulus; assembly: GCA_963574635.1. NCBI lineage: Eukaryota > Metazoa > Chordata > Mammalia > Primates > Pitheciidae > Cheracebus > Cheracebus regulus. Next base: position 18,482 of record CAUYQU010100099.1, read on the forward strand.
CCTGCCACCCTTCAAACCTCAGGTCACGTCTGAGGTCGACACACAGTACTTTGATGATAAATTCACCGCCCAGTCCATCACAATCACATCCCTTGACCGCTATGACAGTCTCACTGGAGCTGGAAAAGCGGACACACTTCCCCCAGTTCTACTCAGCCAGCAACCGGGAGGGAGCAGTCCGCCCACGCACAGATGCACCCATGCTGCCATCACCGCTGGGTGGCTTTTTTCCCCCTAACTTCATACTTTGCCTTTTTGGTTTGTGTTCCCACCCCCCACCTTCTCACCTGTTTTCCAGTTCTTCTTCAGGCACCCCCGAGACGCACCCCAACTGCCCCTGCAGCCCCTGCTTTCCCTGCTTCCAGCCTCACGTGTGTGCCTGGACTCGCATTTGGTAGACTCCATCTCCCGCCCAGGCCTGGGCTGTTGGGCGGCTGGAGATATTCAGTTTTACTCTACACAAGCCCCAGTGAGGGGTGAAGCTTGGCGCCCGGGGCCTGCTTGGGTTTCTGGCCCGGGTGCCGCCCCGGAGGCGGCCTCTGCGCTGCTACTTCCGGAGGAAGCCTGCCTTCCGGTGGGACGCCACACCCGGCGGACAGTGGTGCTGCCTTCCAGGTCCCGCGGCCTAGGCTCGGAATGGCCAGGGGCCGGGCGGTCCAACCCTCCACCCGCTGTCTTCCCATGGGGGCAGAAAAGCAGTCATATCCAGGGACAGGCAGGGGCCCTGGGGAGCTGCAGGGTTGGGGGTTAGGGCCGCTCCCTGGTGAACAGAGCCAGGTCCTAGGTTCTGCGCCATGGGGAACCAGGAGGGGCCGGGCTGGGTGCTGCCTCCTGGCCCTGGTTCCTCCCCACCAAGCTGCCATCCTCACCCTGCAGATGAGGCAGGAGGAACATTTGAGGGCAAACCTGCCTGCCCCAGCCCCGAACCTTACCAGAGCTCCCTTCCAGCTGGCCTTTCCTCCTGCTGGACCCTGGGCCTGGCCAGGCCTGGCCTGGCCCCCCTTCTCTGTGGGGGCGGAGGGGCAGCAGGCGGCTGTTACAATCTTACACCAGACAGTATTGGTCCCCATGAACCTGGCCACGGAGGGGTGAGGGTGGGCGTCTCTGGTACCTATTGGGGTAGGGAGGGGCCTCTGAGAAAGGAGGCTCCTAGGCCCTCTCTTCCCTCCCCCTCCCCAGGGCCCCATGTTCTGCAGCCTTAAGGTTGAATATGAGTGCACGTCCAAGTCAGTACTGTGGGACCCCTGTGCGTGCCTCGAAATGCGTGTGTCGACGTTACTCGGGCACACGTGGGTGTGTGTGCATGTGTGTTGGTGTGTGTGAGGGCAGTGTGTCCTCCAATGTGCATGGTGTGTAGGCTTGGGACCCATCTCTGGCCCAAACATGTCATCCTGTGGGGGAGGGGTACTGACCTAGTAGGAGGAGCCCCGCCACCGGGATCCAGGTACTGCCCCGCCCACGCCTCCCCCTCCCCGCGCCAACACCTCCCCGCGCCAACAGCTCTGGGTATTTGGAGCTGAGCTTTTGTGGGTTTGATCTCCCTACCCGACCACCCGTACTACGCAGTTCCTGGCAGGTGGGGTTTTTTGTTGTGTGTTTTTTTGGATGTGGGCAAATCTCTTTTTAATTGCAAAAGACTTCGTTTATAGCACATTCAGTAATGAACCAACAGGAGAGTTGCTGACGTTGGAACATAGGAATATATAAAAATCCCTTGTAATTCAGGTAGCCACGATAATAAGCGCATACAAGGAAGGCAACCTTCATTTTTCTGAAAACGTTTACATTTTAAAAAGTCAATAGGCATACTTGGAAATTCAAAGCAGTAGAATGTACCTTGCAAGGAAAGGAGGAGGAAAACCCTTTTCCATGTTTTCAGGCAAATGTATATCAAATACATCCCAATTCTGCTTGATAAAGTCAGCTAGATGACCTCCTTGAACAGAGGTAAAAGGCAGAACACTCAGTAAAAGCAGGCTCTGGGAAGGGATGTGAATCCAGGAGAGGAGCACCAGATTCCATGCGGTGCCCGACACATCCGTCCCACCCTCTAACACAGACGAGGCACATCGCCCCATGTCCCTGGACCCAGATGCATGAGAACAGTCATCAGATGGTTACTGCTCCCACAGCCCAGCACTTTCTAATGGTCTTAATTTAGGCCATGGAGAAAAATCCTTTAACACCAAGTGCAAACTGTCATTAAACTTAAGTCATAAGGGATGCTATGGGGCAAATTCCTGTAATACATATGTAAGGACTTCTACTTACCTAATTAGAACAATGATTACACAACTGACATTCCTGTCTTCATAAGGTTTTGTTCTCTACATTGGAATGGCTTAAGTAAAAAGTTGTCTACTTTTGGTTTTATTTTACACTTTCAAAATAGAGGGAGTAGAGAGAAAAAAATGTGACTAACTGCCTAACTTTGGAGCCCAGCAGGTACAAAAGTGAACTTCTCTGACTCTGGGTCCATCAGATTTGGGGGACGTTTCAGTGCCTAGGGAAGGTTAGTGAAGCCAATTACACCCCGAATCCTACAGAAATAATTCTATGGCTCATCTATCACAGTGTTCTAGTAAAGCATATGCTGAAAAGTACAGGCTTCAACCCAACATCTAAATTTTTAAATTTTTTTTTTGCATTTCAGCAACAAACAAGCTCAGAGAGCTCATCACAAAAGTGAAAGAACTATTGCTTAGATGTCAAAAAAGTCAAGCTGCTGCCCTCAGCTTCACTTAGGCAGACACATAAGGTGGTGGTGGCTCCTTGGCAGCACCATTCACAGTGGCATCATCATACGGGGATAGCAGCACCATATTGTCGTTGCTGGTAACATAAACCAGGACATCAGAGGAGTTCCTGCCATTGATGTATCGTAGCAGTTCCAAACACAGCTAATCAAGTAACCCCTAAAAGTCAAGATAATGCTAATAAACAGAAGAATAATAGGGACCAAACAGGTAGGATTCACTGACATGACATCATCTCTGTAGAGAAAATTAGGAGGCAGTTGTCATATATATTAGAGCAGAGACAAATAAAATAGAGAATGGAAAAACAAAATACCTTTTTTAAATTGGATTTTTGAAAGATCAACAAAACTGACAAAACCAGCTAGACTGATAATAAAAAAAAGACAGGAGACTCAAATTTCAAAAATTTCAAATTAAAGAAGAGACATTACTATTGATTTTACAGAAATAAAAAGAATTATAATAGAGGACTGTGAATAATTTTATGCCAACAAATTGGATAACCTGGATGAAACAAACACATTCTTAGAAACACAAAACATTCCAGAACTGAATCATAAAGAAATGAAAATCTAAACAGACTTGTAACTAGTAAAGAGACTGCACTTATAATCACAAACCTTACAAGAAAGAGAAGGCTTTGACCAGTTAGTGCCATTGGTGAATTCTATGGAACATTCAAGGAAGAATTAACACAAATTACTCTCAAACTCTTTTGGAAAATTAACAAAATGGGCACTCATTTTAGCTTATTCTATGAAGTCAGTATTACTTGCATACGAAAGGCAGACAAAGACATTACAGGGAAAGAAAACTACAGACCAATATTACTTATAAATATTGATGCAGAGGAAGCAGAGCAAGATGGTAGAATAGAAGGCTCCACCAATCATCGTTCACACAAAGACATCAATTTAACAACTATCTATACAGAAAAAAAAAACGCCCTGAAAAGAATAAAAAGTAAGGTGAACCCTCATAGTACCTGGTATTAACTTCATATCACTGAAAGAGACACTAAAGAATGAGAAAAAACAGTCCTGAATCACCTATACCACCCCTCCCCTATCACTGCAGCAGCCATGGTATGGTGTGGAAAGTGTCTCTGGCCATTGGGAGAATGAGAGCACAGCAATTGTGAGATATTGAACTCAGTGCTTTCCTATTAAAGCAGAAATTAAAACTGGACTAAACTCAACTGATGCTCACCCATGGAGGAAACATTTAAACCCTAGCCAGAGAGGGATCACCAATTATAGTGGTCCAAACTTGAGTTCCTGTCAACCTCGCCACTGAGAGCTAAAGTTCTCTGGGTCTCTAAGTAAACTGGAAAGGTGATCTAAGCAATAAGGACTGCAAATCTTACATGAGTCCTAATGCTGAACTACCCACAGAGATAGTGGACTCGGTGGCATGTAACCTACTGAGACACCATCTGGGGCTGCTAAGAGAGTGCTGGCATTATCCCTTCCCTAACCCCAGGCCACACAGCTCACAACTCCAAAACAGACCCTTTCCTTCTGCTTGAGGAGTAGAGAGGAAAGCATGGGAGGACTTTGTCTTGTATCTTGGATACCAGCTCAACCACAAAAGAATAGGGCATCAGTCAGGGTTGTGAGGCCCCCATTCAGGGCTCCCAGATGATATTTCTAGATTCACCATGGTCCAGAAGGGAACCCACTGCCTTGAAGGAAGGAAACACGTGATGGCAGCATTCATTACTTGCTATCCGAAGAGCCCTTGGGCGTGAATACCCAGAAGTGACACTCAGGTACTATGTTGAGGGCCTGGGGTGGGCTTCTGAGACTTTCTGGCTTCAAGCGAGACCTAGCATATGACCTACTGTGGTGGCTATGGGGAGAAACTCCTGCTTGAAGAAAGCAGAGGGAAATGTGAAGGGGACTTTGTGTTATACTTTAGGTACCGGCATGGTCACAGAGGGGTAAAGTACCAAATGGGCTTTTGGGGTCCTTGATTTCAGAACTTGACTTTCACATGACATTTCTGGACATGTCCAGGGACAGAGGGGATCCCCTGATGGGGAGTTCCAGGCCAGGTAGTCTAGCATTGCTCCCCAGGGCTTGTGGTGATGGTGGCTACAGAGTGAGATTCCTCTGCTTTTGGAAAGGGGAGGGAGAAGTGGGAAAGAGTGTATCTTGTAGTATAAGTGACAACTCAGCTACAGTACAATAGAACACCAGGTATATTTCTAAGGTTTTTGACTTCAGTTTTCTACTCCTAGACAGCATCTTTGAACCTGCCTTCCCCTGAAGGGAAGAATGCAAGCCTGACTGGCTTTGCCATCTGCTGATTGTAAAGACCCAGGACCTTGAGTGAACCTAGCTAAAGAGTGGTTACAGCAGGTTTTGGGTGAGACTCAGTGCTCTCCTGGCTTCAGGTCTGGTCTGGCAGTCATAGTGTTGGTGGCCACAGGGGTACTTTTGCCAACCCTAACATCAGGTGGCTCATAAGAGATAAACTGTTTGGGAGAAAGTAAGGGAAGAGAACAAGAGTCTTCACCTCTGGTAATTCAGAGAATTCTCTAGGATTTTAACCAAGACAATCAAGGGGGTATCCCTATGAGTCCACAAGAATCACCGAGTTATCTGGACTTGGGCTGTCCCCTAAGGTAGATACAGCTTAGGTCACAACATCCAAGTCCTTTCAAATATCTGGAAAGTCTTCCCAATAGGACAGGTACAAACAAGCTTACACAATGAATAAATCTCTAATTCTTCAAAGCCAAGACTCTAACGAACAATCTACTAGCATAAATACTATCCAGGAAAACATGCCATCACCAAGTGAACTAAATAAGGTAACAGTAAGCAATCCTGGAGAGATGGAAATATATATCTTTTCAGACAGAGAATTTAAAATAGCTGTGTTGAGGAAACTCAGAAATTCAAGATAGCACAAAGAAGGAATTCAGAATTGTTTCGGATAAAGTCAACAAAGAGACTGAAATAATTAAAGATAATTAAACAGAAATTATGGAGCTGAAAATGCAGTTGGCATACTGAAGAATGCATCAGAGTCCTTTAAGAGCAGAATTGACCAAGCAGAAGAAAGAATTGGTGAACTTGAAGACAGACTGAACCACAGTCAAAGGGGACAAAAGAAAAAAACAATAAAAAACAATGAAGCATGTCTACAGTATCTAGAGAATAGCCTCTAAAGGCTATTCAAATCTAAGAATTATCAGCCTTAAAAAAAGAGGTAGAGAAAGAGATAGAAGTAGAAAGTTTTTCAAAAGATAATAACAAAAAACTTCTCTAACCTAGAGGAAGATATTCATATCCAAGTACAAAAAAATTGTAGAATACTAAGCAGATTTAACCCAATGAAGACTATCTCAGGGCATCCAGGAATCAAATTCCCAAAGATGATAATCCTAAAAGTAACCAGAGGAAAGAAACAAGTGACTTACAATGGCGCTCCAATATACCTGGCAGCAGACTTTTCATTGGGAACCTTACAGGCCTGGAGACTGAAATGACTTATTTAAAGTGCTGAAGGAAAAAAAAAAAAAAACTTTTGTTGTAGAATATTATGTGCAGTAAAAATATCCTTCACACAAGAGGGAGAATAAAGACTTTCATAGATGAACAAAAGCAGAGAGATTTTATTAACACCAAATCTGTCCTATAAGTAATGCTAAAGTGAGTACTTCAATCAGAAAGAAAAGGACATTAATAAGCAATAAGTAATCACCTGAAAGTACAAAACTCACTGGTAATAGTAAACAGAAAAACACAGGATATTATAACACTGTGGTGTATAAAGTACTCTTATCCTAAGTGCAAAGACTAGACAATAAATCATTCAAAAATAATAACTAGAGCAACTTTTCAAGACGTAGACAATATAATCAGATATAAACAGAGACAACAAAAAGTTAAGCAGCAAGACGAAGTTAAGGCATACAGTTTTTATTAGTTTTCTTTTTGCTCGTTTGTTTATACAATCTGTGTTAAGTTGTTATCAGCATAAGATAATGGGTTATAAAATATTATTTGCAAGCCTCGTGGTAACCTAAAACCAAAACCATACAATAGATGCACAAAAAATAAAAAGCAAAAAACTAAATCATCTTACTAGAGACGATCACCTTCACTAAAGGAAGACTAGAAAGACAGAAGAAAGAAATGTTTACATTCAGTGTTGTTATTGATAAGCAAGGACTTACTTCTGTCAGTTTGTTATTTGTTTTCTGGTTGTTTTCAAATGTTTCTGTGGTCTTCGTTTTCTTCTTTCATTCCTTCTAGTCTTCCTTTTGTGAAGGTGATTGAGCTGCTTGAGCACATAGATATATAAAGAAAATGTTATTAGAGCTAAAAAGAGAGATAGGCCTCAGTATAGTAACAGCTGGAGACTTCAACATCCCACTTTCAGCATTGGACAGATCTTTCAGACAGAAAGTCAATGTAGAAACATTGAGATTAATCTGCACCATAGACTATACGGATCTAATAGATATTTACAGAACATTGCATTCAATGGCTGTAGAATACACATTCTTTTCCTCAGCACATGGATTATTCTCACTGAAATACTTTTTATTACTGATTTAATCTCCTTACTCATTATTGGTCTGTTTATATTTTTAATTTATTCATAATTAAGATTTGGTAACTTGAATTTCTTATTTAGATTATAAATTGTTTTCCTGATTTCATGTTATTATCTATGTTTATTTTTTGCATTTCACTGAAATTTTTTAGATAATTATTTTGAATTCCTTTGCAGATATTTCATTGATTTCTTTGTCTTCAGTGTCTGCTACTGAAGAATTATTATGTTCCTTTGCAAGTGTCATGTTTCTTTGCTTTTTCATGTTTACTGTGTCCTATGTTGATATATGCGCATCTGCTGGAACAGCTGCTTTTTCTAATTTTATGGAATAGCTTTTGTAAAAATAGACATTTTCCTGTAGACATGTCCTATAGCATCATTTGGGTAGAGAGCTTTGGCTTTGGTGCTATGTGGACACAGTAGTGTAGTGTCCGTGTGATTTCATTGGCTATAATCAATGTCAGAGGTGACTTTGAGTGCTTCTGTGGCCTAGGCTGTGTGTTTTTGTGGAAGCTATGTCACAGCTTTACTGCGAGTGGAGACCACCAGTCCTTGGGCCCTAGGGGGACATGTGTGAGCACATGACAGCTCCACAGTTTAGGATAGTGGGGTCACTGGTGGCAGTGGGCCTGAGCAAGCCACTCTTGGGACCCTGGGAAAATGTGAAGAGGCTCCACTGCTATGGGGTGGATTGTCACCAGTTGGTGCAGGCCCCAAGTGGTCTGATCCTTGGGCTCCAGTGGGGTCCAAAAAAGTACACAGTGGCTCTCCTGCTAGAGAGAGTCAGCTCTCAGGCTTTGGGTAGCATGTGCATCAGCTCCTTCTATTTTGGTCTTAGCCTTGCCCTTATCCTGGATAACATGTGCTGGGTTGCTGGGTCATAATGTGTGGGCTCAGGTGCATGGGTTCATGGCTGCACTGCTAGGCCCAGCTGGAGTCATGGTACTTAATGCCACTAAACTTACACTAAGATATAATTTAAATGGCACATTTTTGGTATGGGTATTTCATCATCATAATAAATGCAAAATTGTAAAACTCTTAGAATATGACATAGGAAAAAACTCTAAACGACATTGGGCTTGTCAATGTTGAATTTTATCAAAGGTCTTTTCTGCATGTATTGAGATAATCATGTGGTTTTTGTCTTTAGTTCTGTTTATGTGATGAATCATGTTTATTGATTTGTGTATGTTGAACCAACCTTGCATCCTAGGGATGAAGCCTACTTGATTATGGTAGATAAGGCTTTTGATGTGCTGCTGGATTCAGTTTGCCAGTATTTTACTGAGGATTTTTGCACTGATGCTCATCAAGGATAGTGTCCTGAAGTTTTCTTTTTTTGTTGTATCTCTGCCAGGTTTTGGTATCAGGATGATTCTGGCCTCATAGAATGAGTTAGGGAGGAGTCTCTCCTTTTCAATTTTTGGAATAGTTTCAGTAGAAATGGTACCAGCTCTTCTTTGTACCTCTGGTAACTTCAGCTGATACCATCAGACCATCCTTCTGGTCCTGGGCTTTTTGGGTTGGTAGGCTATTTATTACTGCCTCAATTTCAGAACTCTTTGTCTATTTGTGGATTCAATTTCTTCCTGGTTCAGTCTTCGGGGGGTATGTGTGTCAAGAAGTTTATCCATTTCTTCTAGATTTTCTAGTTTATGTGCACAGAAGTGTTTATAGTAATCTTTGATGGTTGTTTGTATTTCTGTGGAGTCAGTGGTGATATCCCCCTTATCATTTCTGATTATGTTTATTTCAATCCTCTCCCTTTTCTTCTTTATTAGTCTTGCTAGTGGTCTATCTATTTTAATAATTTTTTCAAGAAACCAGCTTCTGGATTTGTTGATTTTTTTGAAGGGCTTTTCATGCCTCTATCTCCTTCAGTTAAGCTCTGATCTTGGTTATTTCTTGTGTTCTGCTAGGTTTTGGGGTTTGTTTGCTCTTGGTTTTGTAGTTTTCTTAGTTGTGATGTTGGATTGTTAACTCGAGATCTTTTTAGCTTTCTGATGTGAAAAACCCCAATTTAAAAATGGGCAAAATATTGAAGAAATACTTTACCAAAGAAGATAGGCTCATGGCTAATAAGCAAATGAAAAAAAAGTTTAACATCTTACATCATTTGCAAATTGTAAATTAAAACAACAATGAGATACCACTACAGAACTATTAGAATGGCTAAAATCCAAAACACTGACAATACCAAATGCTGATGAAGATGTGGAGCAACAGGAATTGTCATTCCTTGTTAGTAGGAATGCAAAATGATACAGCTATTTTAGAAGACAGTTTAGCAGGATTTTTTCAAATAAACCTATTTTTAGCATACGGTTTAGCAATCACATTTCTTGGTATCTACCCAAGTGAGTTGAAAATTTATTTCAGCATAAACACCTGCACATGAATGCGTATGGCAGCTTTATTCATAATTGCCCAGACTTGGAAGCAACCAAAATGACTTTTAGTAGGTGAATGAATAAATAGACTGGTGCATTTAGACAAGGAATATTATTTGGTACTAAAAGGAAAGCATAAACAAGCCATGAAAAATACATGGAGGAACCTTAAAGGCATTTTACTAAGTGAAAGAAGTCAATCTGAAAAGGCTATAGCCCATCTAATTCCACTTATATGAGGTTGTGGAAAGGCAAAACCATGGAGACAGGAAAAAGATCAGTGATTGCCAGGGTTCTGGGGAAGAGAGAGGCATGAACTAGGGAGCATAAGGAATTTTTAGGGCAGTAAAATCTATTTTGAATACTACTTTAAGGAATACATGTCATTATACTTTTGTCAAAACCCATAGAATGTAAAACACAAAGAGTAAACCATAATGTAAATTATGGGCTTTGATTAATAATACTGTCAAGTTTCCTTTATCAGTTGTAACAAAGGTACCACATGCAACAAACATACAGATAATGGGGACTGACGTTAGGGGAAGTAGTTGGGGGAGTATGGAGTAACATTCAGCATTTTCCACTTAAATTTCCTGTGAACTTGAAACTACTTTTAAAATGCCAATTAATTTTTAAAAATCCATAGAATGTACTCTAAACAGTATAATCCAAAGAGTGAACTCTAATGTAAACTATAGGCTGTAATTAATAATAATAATGTATTAATATTGGTTCAATTGATGCATAAGTATCACACTAATGCAAGGTGTTATTTATACTTAAAACTATGTGGTGAGGTGAGGGGCCATATGGGAATTGACTGTACTTTCTACTATATTTTTCTGTAAACCTAAAATTACTTTTTAAAATGACTTTATAATTTAAAAAAGAAATGTAAGTATTTTCTGTCAAAAGAAACAAAGACACCTTTTTAAAAACAAAAAAAATATATGATCATACATACAGCTGGTAAGTGCTGAGGCTGCAATTCTATCCATGTCCACTGGATTCCAAAAAGTTCTTTTTTCCACAGCATCCCATGGATCTACCTGCTGTTAAAGTTAATCTAATGGTGAAGGGCAATAGACAAGCATGAACGTCTTTCAGAGAGTCACTACAGACACAACAACAGAGAGCATGAATGCATCTACAGATTAACTGTGCCAATGTCTTTTTTTGGAAACTTCTCCCTGGACTATCTCAACTCTGGAGGTTGTAAGTGCTAGCTATGATTTCTCAATGTCTCTTGCAGGTAGCAGTGTCCATATGACACAGCTCTTACCAATACACTGTGAACACAAGTGAGAAGGTTTCTGGAAAAGCCTTTGCTTTTCTCTTTCAGGCATTAAGCCCTCTTGTTCCTCCTTTCTTTATTGCCTGAAATGCAGACTGAGAGAGAAGAAGCAGCCATCTTGGGACCCACCATGAGGGAGGGAGCGTAAGGAGGAAGGCCTGTATGCTAGGCACAGGTGACTGGAAAGTTGGGAGGAGGCTGCTGCTACCCTTCAGCGGCTAAACAGGGGTAGATGCTTATTTACTCCATGGGCCTCTTAGAAGTACTTTTGTAGGGTATTCTGTTATTTACAGAGCACACAGTCCTAATACATATGTATCAATAGAGTAAATGTTTTGAGACATAAATTAAACTTACAATCATGAGTTTCTCATGACCGTTTTAGGTAGATTTTAGTAGGACTTGAAATATACATTTTAAAGATTGAAGTCATTATTTGCATATTCGTAGTAGACAGTTAACCATAAATTATCTTTGAATCACTCAAAAAGTGGACATACCACCAGAGTTGGTCAATATGGATTCTAATTTAGTGACTGCCTCCATGGATTTTTTTGAAGGAGCAGATGTAAAACATGGGCTGGGACAGGATGTGGGTAACAGCCTCCTGAGTCTGGAGGTGCCTCTCTGTCCTATAAGAGCTGTAAGTTTGCTAGGCATTACCCTCATTCTTCTAGGTTGAAATCTCCATATCAGACGGCACTCTTCCTTGCTTCATCCAAGGTGGCTATGATCTGTGAGGTTTTGCAGTCATTTATGAAGCTTTGCAAGGTGCCCTTGGTGAGGAATTAATAAATCCTAGAGACTTGGTTATTATTAGTCATGTATGGGAATTTGAAATACAGGAATTACTGTCTTCATCTCTTAAATTTGTTTACAGACATTTGATGGAGGAGATTAACTTGTCATTCAACTGTATTTCTTCTATAAATGCTGAGCAAAATGCATGTGTATATAACAAATGAAACCAGTAAAATCCTAGGTTGATAACTATGTCGACTTACTTTTCTAACAAATGTTCATATTATTTCAGTAATTTTGCTTACAGAAATAGTTTGTAAATTCTAAAGAAGTGAACATAAAGTATGTTCCCTATACTATTTTTTCTGTAACATATGATATGCACTTGTTTGTTCTCTTCTATATTATGTCTATTCATTTTTCTCCTTAAAAATAAGGTTTCTTAGACACTAGAACTGAGAACAGAACCTAGCTTGAAAAGTACTTGAATTTCCTTCAGACTATACTAGAAAAAATTTTTTTAAAAAAGAAAAAAGGTACTTCAATTTATATGACCTCAACTAAATTAAATTTGGTTTAGTGTCTAATCTGACTGTTTGCAATGAGTAGTTCAATATGATACAAAAACATTTCAAAATCTATTAGGAAAGTTCAAGCGTTATGGCTTTATGTATATCCAATCTAAGAGTTAATATCAATAAAAATATTTTGGTCTATTTCATGTAACTGGTGTTAAGTACTATGTTGTTATTATGTATGGTTAAAATGGTAAAAATTTTATTGTATTTTTAAGTTAGCAGCATTAAAAAGAATAACACAACATAATCATTCTGTTAATAAAAAGACAAAAAGACTTTTCAGCATAAAAAGTGTCATTTATAGAAAGTACAATCAAAGAGTCTCTTCTTACACATCAAATGAAAAATGTAAACATTAATAAAGATTTCTTAAATTTTAATAATTAATGGGACCTGACAGAAGCAGCAGTGAAAATGTCATCAAGAATATGTGTGAATATTAGATGAGATGTGCACAATTAGCTTCATCTCAGCAAAATTCAGCAAGAGCTCTTTTGGTACAACCAATTAGGCAACATTGGTCATACAGTGCCAGAGAGAACTGTCTCTTTCTTCGAAAATGAGCATGCAAGCCTAAGTATTTTAGTTCTGAAGGACTGCTGTCTGCGGCTTCACTTTGTCCATTGTGAATAATTTTCTGAAATTCTTCAAAGCTAAGATCTGAATCCCTTAATAAGGGTACACGCCGTTGTAGCTCTGGTAACGATGACTGCCTCCCAGATGGGGCTGCCTTCAGCTCCTGTGGCAAATTAGCAATTAATTCTGACATCATATTTATGGTTTCTGTATCTTCGATGTTGAAGGATGGCACAATTTCTGTTAAATTTAAAAAAAAGTGTATGTGAGGTCATATTCATGTCAAAGAGCATTCAGGAAAACTATGAATGTTTATATAGAAAAAAGAAAGCATTGCCTCAATATAAACATTGAAACAAAATGAGCAAGCATCCTAATATCTAACCAACTTAGCATTCTTACAGTTAGATACCTTAAAGTACCATAATTTTACCAAGGCTCTGCTTTACCCCATTGGTCCTCTCTCACCTCTCTTCACGATCCCCTCAATGCTTTTATCACAGTACTTTTGACTCTGACATTAAACTGTCATCTTTCTGAAGTCATGTAAGTCATTGAAAACAGTTTGACCACAGTTAGTGGTCATTTTCTTGGATTCTTCTTACTTAAGTCATTTTCTTCCATTGCTAAGCTATGATTTATGATATTATGAGTTGTAATAGTAACCCTTGAAAAAGATATTATTTTAAGCTATTGAGTGTTTCATGGTGGCAAGTTACTCCTGGAAGATAAAGTTAAAGAGGCAGAATTTCCAACACCTCTGATCTAATTAGTAGGAGAAAGAAGTCTGATATTCCTCAACTATCTATTTAACAATTTGTCTTCCCCAGAGTATTTACTCCAAATCAATAGTATTTTATATTAAAGAGAGAAGTGGGTTAAAAGAACGCTAACCAAAACTCACTGAATTAAGAAGAGATTCATATCTGCTGTGGTGTAAGTGTACTGATTAATGTTTTCTGTTTGATGTTTGTTCCAAGGCTGAGGGTCATGCACTAAGCAAGATTTGTGTGTCCCCTAGAAAGGGTGCCTGTTCTTAGAAGCAACCCACACTGGCCAAATGTGAATACTGGGACTTGGGATGGGAACCTGCTGAACACCCACCTGACATCTTCCTCCATCTTTGTACCCATTCAGCTCAGTTGAACATTCATTAACTGTTTCCATGTCTCTAGCACTGCTAGTTAAGAGATATAAATTTTTAAAAATGTTTCTTGCACTCAAAAAACTTACAGTGAGCTAAACTCTCTCCTAACCTTAACTATCCTAATTACACAATTTGAAAGTTTTATTTCACAAAGAAATTAGAAACACTGATGGTGTTTAAATTATAGTCTAAACCCAGATCAGGTCTTGCTGCTCTTCTTCCTCGACAGCAAAACTGTCCATTAACAAGGCATTACTCTTGAAGTAATGAAAAGAAAGATGAGAGGAGTAAACCTAAGTGTGGGAGACAGACACCTGGTTAACCACTGATGCTTGCTGATAGAGAAAACCATGTCCCTTCACCTAGACAGCACTAGTTCTGGGGCTGAGCATTTCTTGAGTTTTGTAGCAAGAGACTCAGTTTTTCTTCTTTTAGCCCACAACAAACTTCAACAGTTGGAGTTTGACAGAAGAATTTAAAAAAACAACAACACTTTGTCTTTCTTCCTAACACTCTCCCTCATTCACATTCTGAACTGGAAATGAAAGATGAGAATTTATATCATTTTTGGTTAAATAAGAGGTTTTGGTATTTTCTGTCAGTAAGACATCCTAAGTTTAATTCAATTTAATTTCCTCATAAAAACCTCTCTTTGCTCCAACCTAAACTTTCTGTAGTTGGGCCTTATTAAATGCTGAGAAAAGCTGATGATAATTTTCTATATACTTAAAGCCAGTTAAATGAATCAACCCAAACAGTTATAGCTTGTATTAAGTTTATTCATAGGCTGTGTGTTTTGTACTCTTTTATTAAAATTATATTTTAAACCTGTTTTGAAATATTTCACAATCCATAACACTTTTAGCTATGGAACCTAGGCTCAGAGAAAATATTCTGTCTGAATTCATATAAATACCCTTAATTCAGTGTATTTTGGATGCAAATCTCACTGAAATAGGCCTCTTATGGTTTAAAGTGTATCTTATTTTTAAAAGGGATGCTGTGAATATTACTTTCGCACACATTGTAGGATAAAATGGTTAGCTAACAGTGTAATAATGTGAAAGCAAATAGCAATTACCTAACAGTAGAAGTCTGAAAACTCATAGGAATCACAAATCACATGTACTTGCTACCTAGTAATGGTAAACATTTATCTTACTCCCACCTGCAGGCAATATTTTCTTAGATTACTTTTAGTTTAATTATACTGCACAGCAACAAAGAAAATTCTTTAAGAATACTTTAAAATCTCATGTCTCTGGTAATGAAATAAAAATATAGCCAAATATCTATATATAAATGTGCTCAGTGAACTATTTTCAGCAACAATTTAGAAATAAACTACATATCCCCCAAAGAATGTTTAAGTATATGTGGCAGATTTATGACAAAAATAGTACACAGGAATTTTAAATTATGTTTTAGGATAATAACAAGGTGAGAAACTGCTCAAAGTATAATGGTGAGTGAAAATTCAAAAGCTTGTTTGGATAAATGTTAACATTTATCCAAGAAATGGATAAGAAATGTTAACATTTCTTTCCACTTACTTGTTTAATATAATTTCATTTTCTTATAAAATTCACATATATTTTTCAGTCTTTAATATCTACGTGTGCTTCTCATTTTTCTCCCTTCATTAATGTGCATTTTTGTCTTTAATATGAGCATTACTACTTTTACAGTCAGAAAATGTGGAATAATAAAGCAAATGTAATGCAATCTGGTCTTCTCTACTTTGAATCAGTAAATTCCTAGACTTTGTGGTACTTTTGTACTAATGTTATACAAAAGTCATGTAAAAATTGCCATTAAATCGAACTCTAACAAACAATGTAGAAAAGTAAATAACTTTAGAACTATACTTTAAATCTCGTAAAAGTAAATATATTTACATTTGAGTCATTTATATACAGCATATGCATCTAGCCTATAAAATTTCGTTGTGGTTTATCATAAATTACATATGTCATATTAATATAAAACATGTTATTGTTGCAAATTGAGGTTACCTTCTCCGAATTTAATATGACCCATTACACTTTTCAGGCTAGTGTATACCTCCATGAGTTTTCACTGCTACTTTATAATCACAAAAATATTTTTAAAAGCCATTCTACAATGAGCTGTACTCAACTCTAAGATCTTGCTTTTAAAGCAAACCCACTGCAGCTTTCAAATGCTTGAAAGCATCAGTAGGGTCTTCAGCTATGATGGTCTGAAGGCCTGCTTCCCTTGTCTCTGGTCCTCTTAAGTTTCTCTCGTAGGCATTCAAGCCTTTCCTTTCCTTTCCATCCCCTCTCTCGCAAATGAACTTCAATACTCAGATCGAGAAGTAGGAGGCCAGACTCTTTCCTTTGGAATTTGTTTTGTTTTGTTTTGTTTTAAAGAACATTTCCAATGGCATAAGCCACAGCCCAACTTTTGGACGAGGAGAGTCATTAAGTGTAACCAAGGCCTTTCCCATTTTCCCATTACCAGACCCTCACGGAGACCTCAGAGTGCTGCCCCGTCCTACGGTGCTCAAACAGGCTTGATAACCAGCGCGCCGCCTGTTTACCCCCTTTCCTCTCAACCCGATGTGCCCTGTCCTGGCGCCCCCACCAGCACGCCCGCTGTCTGGCCGCCCGGCCACCTTCTCTGACGCTTCCCCTTCCTTTCCACCCTGTCGCTCTGGCTGCCTGGTGGGAAAGGCACCAAGGAACTCAGGTGAAGCAGCTTCCCATTCTCAGTGCTTTCCCTCCGTCTGGTGAGATTCCCACGGAGACTGCATAAAATCACCTGGCAAAGGAAAAGCCCGAACTTTAGGAACCAGCCGCGGCGGAGTAGGAGCTGAGCGCTGGCAGCCAATGAGATCTCGAGCCGGGCGTGCGGGCCGCCTTTCCGATTGGGCAGCCGCCAGAGAGTAACCAATGGGAAGTGCGGAAGGCCGGGAGGGTCGGGAGCGCTCACCTGTCACTAGTTTAGGTTGCGGAGGAGCATCTTCCGCGCTCGGAGCTCTTTTGTCCATGGCGTTCATGCCGCAAGCGTCGATCTGCGCGCGAACTAACTCACGGCCACATAGTTTAATAACATCCTCCTTCCCGTTGGCCGCGACTGCTCTGAAAATTTGGTTCCGTAGTAAACAGACTCCTAGCAGGTGGAACAAGAACAGGCGAGACATCCTGGCCCTGGTCGCTCCTGGAGGTCTGGGCGTTGCTGGCTCTCGGGTCTGCAGCTGCTGTGGCCTACAGACCTGGACCTGTGTGCCTGTCCCCGGCTTTTGGCTGCTTTCCCTAGCTGGCTCAACCAGTCTTTTATATATCCCTTGGGCTATCACTCAGCTTTTAAGGCAAGAGTGCCGACTCCACCCCTTTCCTAACCCACTCCACAGAATTTTCTCCCCCAGCTCTTTTCACCCTCTCTGCCTTTCCTTCATTTGCCCATCCCTCTGTCCTTGGCCCTTTTACAGTTGTATTTTTCTCTCTTTTGTTGCCCTCAAACAATTTTGTATATTTAGGTAAAGTTATTTTAGATATGAAGCCTTTCCTTTTATATACACAGAAATAAAATTGATATCGCCCATATTCTTATACCTCAGTTTTCCAGAGTGAACATTTGCCAAAACCCTTCTAACTTAAATAAGATTATAGTTAGATTATCTTATAAATCGGATTAATTATTATGGTGTTGGGCATATCAATCCATAAAAATATGATGGATAAATGAATAAATTGTTGATGAGAGGGAAAACTGATGACTTTTAATCCAGATAAAAACATTAAAATGCCCAGTAACATCATTTGAGGCTTGTGCAGTAATGTCTTTAATCTACAACACAATTTCTCCATTTCCTTCCACTCTCTGGGAGAAGTTAGATTGTAACTAGTTATCTGAATATTTTAATTTAAAATTCTACTCTGCATCTCTACAGACTAGAAAACACATCTCACACACACACACACACACACACACACACACACACACACACAGAGCAAGAGAGAGAAAGAAAGATACAGAAAGAAGAAAAAAAGCAGTGGAAATCCCACAACCCCAGGAAGAATAACAAATTATAGCACAAAGATATGTTTGTATGTTTGTTTGTTTACTGTATTTTGTGTTTGCTGTGCCTGTAAGAGGTGATTTTTTTTAACCCATCTAATTTAACGTTTTAAAGATCCACATACTTCTAGATAATACGGTTAGTAGAAAACCCTTCTAGCTATAAATTTTTAGTACAAATAGGTTCATTTAAAAAAATAACTTGCTTGCTTGTGTTCATAATATACTCAGATTAGTTCAGCTCCACCAGATAAACTGGAGACATGCAGGAAGTTAGGGTAGCTTTGAAATAAAGTAATAACAATCTTTTAGTTACAAACATAAATATGGAATAAAATAATTCTAATTTCTAGATTGCTGGTGATTTCAGTAGGCCCACTTAGTATTGGTCAAATGCCAAGCAATGTGTAATTCTTCAAAAAATACCTGACCAAAGCTATGAGATTGTCAGAGGCAATGCTTTCAAATGGATTTTCACTAAAACACAAAGTTTGAGAGAGGCCTCTCAAAACCGAGGTTTGAAAATATTTTTGTGGGTTGACAGTCCTTGTAAAAACAATCCACATGCAAGGCTGTACTCCCAAATAATTACTTGTTAAAAATGTAAATTTCCAGGGATTTTTTGTTTTGGGGGTTTTCTTTGAGCAGAGTTTGGTTCTTGTTGCCCAAGCTGGAGTGCAATGGCATGATCTTGGCTCACTGCAACCTCCACCTCCCGGGTTCAAATGATTCTCCTGCCTCAGCCTCCCAAGTAGCTGGGATTACAGGCTTCTGCCACCACACCTGGCTAGTTTTTGTATTTTTAGTAGAGACAGGGTTTCATCATGTGGGACAAGCTGGTCTCGAACTCCTGATATAGGAGGTGATCCACCCCCCTCAGCCTCCCAAAGTGTTCAGGGATGTTTTGGTTTTTTATGTTGTCTACATAGCTTTATAGGGTCCCTAAAACTGTCCAGTACAGTGGCCACTTTCCCATTTTACAGAAAGAAGAAACAGATTGAGAGTAGTCATACACTTATCCAGGGTAATTTTGGTTAGCACATGTGCCAGATGTGGGCTTACCGTACTGCTAAGGATCACAGGCAATGCAAGATTCAGTCTTTACAGACACAGCTAAAAGGCATTTCATGTCCTTTAAATAAAAAGGAAACCTTTTTAAGGAGAAACAATAAATACATCCATGCATACAGCTGTCAAGTGCTGTCAAGACATGGGGATTCCAACCCATGTCTACTGTATTCCATAGCCCCCTTTCTGATTCAAACCATAAGCCTTGTTTCTCCTTTCTTTTATTCCTGAAGCAGACACAGAAAGGGAGGTGAAGCAGCCATCTTGGGACCATGAGGTGTGGAGCATAAAGAGGAAGGTCTACATGCTTAGACACAGCTGCCTGGGAGGGTGGGAGTAGCCTGCTGGCATCATTGAGGAGCTAAATGGGGTTGGATGCTTTTTCTCATAGGCTCTTATAAGTATCTGTTTAAGGGTTTTCTTTATTTACCATATCCTGAGATACAGATAGATAGAGATACAGATAGAGATATGTGTATATATGCAGAATACATTTTTATTAAGAAATAAACGTGCAGACATCAGTTTCCTATGAGAGTTTTAGGTATACTTTAGCAGCACTTGAATTAGATATTCTATGGATTAAAGTGATTATTTGAGTGTTTATACTAGATGATTTACTACAAGAAATCTTCGTACCACAGAAAGAGGAGTCATATATTAAAAAGCAGTGAATCAACGAGATAGAAAATTAACAAGGATAGTAAGGACTTGAACTCAGCTCTGGATCAAGTGGACTTAATAGACATTTACAGAACTCTCCACCCCAAAGCATACATTCATGAACAGTACATCACTGATGAAATGTACAACATCCAAGCAAAATTGGAATGTTTATGAATACCTTTAGCAACAGGTAAAGCCAAAAATATTGTTATTGCACATATGCATCATTATACACTAAAAGATTAAACAACCTTCTTCAGAAACTAAGTTGCATATGAGAATGATAAAAACCAAAATGTAGTAATTTGTAATTTAAAAGCTTGTAGTATGGCTAGGTGCTGTGTGGCTCCCACCTAATAATCCCAGGACTTTGGGAGGCTGAGGTGGGACGATTGCTTGATCTCAGGAATTTGACACCAGCCTGGGTAACATAGCATGAACTTGTTTTTACTAAATAATAAGTAAGTAAGTAAGTAAGTAAGCAAGCAAGCCAGGTATGGTGATACATACCTGTAGTCCCAGCTACTTTGGAGGCTGAGGTGGGAGAATCACTTAAGCCTAGGAGCCTGCAGTGGGCCATGATTGTGCCACTGCACTCCAGTCTGGGTGAGTAATTTATAACTTAAAGCAGTCAGACTGGAAAACCCTAAGTGTTCAGCAAAGTACTGATAAACATATACATTTTTTTTTTAAAGAAAAAGAGAGAAAAGGAGAAAGAAAGAAACAGCAAAAGAAAGAAAAAAAAGAATGAAAGAAAGAAAGAGGAAGAGAAAGAGGGAGAGAGAATGGGATTCTTGTTTTATTGCCCAGGCTAGAATGCAGTTTAAAAATGGA